>WYDI02014963.1:0-12522 GCA_009867235.2 Psittacus erithacus
GTGTCCCTGCCCATGGCAGGGGGGTTGGAACTGAATGATCTTAAGGTCCTTTCCAACCCTAACTATTCTATGATTCTGTGATTCTATGATTATTAACTCCTACCTGCCTTGAAAGGCACTGCAGCTAAGCCAGTTTTAAAAAGTGGACTGGAAGGAGTAGAGTGACGTAGCTTTCAGGCAGGATGGTAGGGCCAACACGAGCAAGGTACTCTGCATTAAATGTAACACTAACAAAGACCAGTGTGGGATGTATGATTTAGAAAATTTGGCCAGCTTGCTTCTTTGAAAATCCCTGGATACAATCTTCTAGCTCCCCTAGAGGCTGCTTTAAGCCAGTTAGTGCTGCTGTCCAGATTTGTTCCAGAATGAATTGGAGATACTGGGTAAACGAGGATTGAAGGGTTGAAACTTCTTCTACTGTCCCATTTTTGTAAAAGAGTGGTGCCTGTTCCTGTAAAACTGGGTCAGCAGAAGCACTTGGGATCATACCTTCCACCATCTTCATAGCTAAAAAGCTGGCCTATATCAGTTTAAAAATAAGTCTCTCAAAGGAACTTTACCCTAATCAGCCCCTCTAAGTGGCTGCCTTGCTAAGGAGCATTTCTCCTGTTATAGCCATGAGGAAGAAGAGGCAATAAGCACAAATCTGGGTTACTAGTTGAGAACGTGTTCCCCAGGTGATGTGTAGACTGCTAGACCTCTGTACATCATGGGAGGCTATTAGGCTCGGCTGGGAGCTGGTGCAGCACAGCACAAGTGCTATGGGCAGAGGAATAGGTCGTGCAGGGAGCTTTCACCCCAGGGCTGGCCCTGCACTGGTTTCCTGGGCTCAGTTCCCATTAGTCATTGTAGTGCATCTTCTGGAGTAGTGGCACTTGGAAGCAAGCCTGTCCATGTGCTCAGAGGCAGCTCTGCCAGAGCATGGGGCAGGACAGATATATGAGACAAAAGCACAGCTCCTGATCTGAACTAAAGCTCTGGTGTGGGTGCAGCCTCGGCATGCAGCATGACATAACACAGTGCCACAGGGCATAACAGTGCTGGATGGGCTGGTCTAGGACTCAGGAACCATTTGAGGGTGCAGGTTACTTCAGATGTGTTTGGCTGGTCAGAGCACAGCATGGTCTCAGGTGTGAAGATGGTTCCTCAGGGCACAGAGGTCTTCTCCCTGGCACTGCAGCAAGCCCTGTCAGTACAGGCAGTGCACTTTCCCTATAGGCAGGCAGAAACATAAGGGCCTTTGGAATGGCAGCACCTTTTAGCAAGGATCCTGATGAATATACTTCAGGATGGCATTTGAATGTTCTGCCTTGCCTGTACACTGAATGAAACATGGACTTCGTAGTACACACCTTTACCAGCCTCAGATTTGTTATCTAATTTAAACTGCATTTTCTAGTGGGATGATGTGTTGGTTTCCACCAGGTGACAGATGCAGTCATTTCATTACTGTTGCCTTCCCTTTTTGCCGCATCTTTGGAGGTGATGAAAGCTCAGTTGACCTTTGTGCTCTCCGAATGCATCAGGAGTGAGCGCTGCAAAGCTAACCTGGTTTTTAGAGGTTTCTTTCCAACTCTTGTAGTTTGAGTTATGTGGTTACTTCCATTCACTTCCTTTTAATGACCTTTCTGTACACAATTCCCCCTGAGCTGAAAGGTGATAAGATTTAGACACTGTATATGAATTTCTTCCACAAATTGGAAAAAAAGGGGACACACACGCACCCCAATTAACTCCAAGATACCAAAGAGGGTAAAAAACAAACCCTGGCAATTGTGGCTTGAGCTGATTTGGAGAACTGCGGAGGGAATTTTCAATGGCTTTCTCATCCTAGGTGCCTCATTAAAATTTCCCAATCAGGGAAAGGTGTCTAAGCTGTGTCAGCTCCACACTGATGAATCACCCAACGTCTTAAGAAGGATGGTTCACCGTCTTTTTGTCTTCTGTTGATGCATTCTTTAGTTTTGGCCCTCAAAAGGGCAGATTTCGCCATGCCTTTGAATGTTTTCAGTTTTTACTGCGTGTGGCACAAGCTGACCTATATCCGAACACAAAGCCTTGAAGTTGGCTCACCATTTTGCTTTATTTTCCCCCAGTTAACTCTCCTTCCATTTGACAAGGTAAGGAGCAGAGCCTCTTCAAAACCACTGCGAACTGTGTGAACTCTTCTCTAGCCTTGAATATCCAAACTGGGATATATTTTAATTCTGTTATTTGAATGTGTAGCGCAAAAGTGACTATAATATTAGGCTTACTTTAGAGAGACGCTGTGACCAACTCTGCATGTGGAAGAACTGGGGCTGGCAAAATGGTGGCAGCACCAGACAAAACAGTACTGAAATAGCAGTTGTAACTGGAATGCAGTTCACAAGTTCTTTGAGACCATTTCTGCTGCTTCTTCCTCTCCACCCTTCCACTACATCAGCACTCATAAACCCTCTTTCCGTTCTTAACGCATAGTTCAGACAGACGCGATGTAACATCACCAGTTTTATTTGCTGTGTGAGGTACTCCTCACATTATGAATGTAGCAAAAAACAAAGCAAGGGCTGAAGTCTAGAACTGAAGATTCCAGTTTCATAGATTTTCAGTTGTACATGCTCCCCATGCTCTGTAGGTGCTTCATCCCACTTCAGCAAGTAAAGCTGGCAGAGGAATTGGATTTATCTGACCCTTCCTTTGCCTGATACATACAAGTACCTTGACTTTCTAACGCGGGGTTATTTAACCTTATCTCAAAACCTCATCTTCTGAAGCCTCTCTCTTTAATTAGATCTCAAAGCACAATGCTTTCACTACTAAAGGCTAATAGTTCATGCAAGAATCAGAGTAGCTGTGCTTGTGTGCCATTTTCGTAGATTCGCTCCTATTCTAATAACTAATCAGTAAATGGGGAAAAAAAAAAAAAAACAAAAACCACAAAAACCTAACCTGTAAAATAAACCAGCCATGTTTAAATAAATACCAGCACCATTAATAACTGGTAGGGTGTTAGAAGTTTAGTGCAGGTGACCTGAGCTCCCTGTATTTTCTTTCAAAGAGGCTTTTTTGGACCACGTATTGTTTTTACATGAGATGGAGCTGGCATAACTCCATTACCTCCACTGGGATTGCTCTGTCTGTAGCATCCATATGTAACTGAGGTCAAACTCAAATCAACACCTTTTAAAATCCTTGCATAGGCAGTGCTGAGGCAGGGATTCACGTCAGCAATGATTCCATAATCCTGAAGAGTCATATAGTCTTTTCAGCTATTAATTTGCTCACTTGATTTTCTAGAATTTTAATCTCAAGCTTTATTTTTATACCTTGGCCACTCTGAATTAACTTGCTGCCTTCCAGAGGCTGTCTCTCACACGTACAGCTGGCCACAGATGGGTCTGCAAAAGCACAGACCAGTTCCCAGCATCTGTAGGCTTGGCATGTCCTCTCTAGACAAAAGCCTGGAAGCAGAGCCTTTGTCTCCGGCAAGCGCAAGACATGCAGCATCCCTGCCATCCCAAGCTCCTGCCACCCTTGTTCCCATGGCTGACATCATGCAAGCCCCCACGTGTGAGCTGTAGCCTCCACATGGCCCCTCACCATGGGCCACATTGCTCGGTGGAACATGGTGCCTGCAGGGCTCCAGCATGTTGTTCTCATGAGTGGTCCATGGGAAATGCCAGTGGAGGGCAGGGCTCTGACTCAGACAGCACGGGAAGGCACCCATACAGCCCCTAGGGAAGGGTCTTGTGTTTTTCTTGCTTCTGCCTTTACAGTCCCGCTGTCACAAGCAGGATGCTTGTGTAGATGATGATGCCTGAGACCAGAGCAATCCCTGTTTGCTTCTGATCACATGGCAAGGGCAGCTTTGGTAAACACTATGGCAAGGCTCAGGACCACTGTTATGGGAGAGCTCTCTGTCTTGGCTGATACAACCCCGTTCTTCTCAGGGCACCAGTCCCCAGCATGTAGCAGCACCCACTACTTACCGTTACATTGCCCTCTGTGGCAGCACAGAGCTTCACAGCACTGGATGTTAAAAAAAGGTGCTGTCAGGGACAGGAACAGACATTTTTTGTACCACTGGGTGGTCTGTATAGGTGTTGGAAAGGCCGCCTGCTTCTCCAGGTGAATCTGCAGCCAGCCAATGCCTGCTGCCTTGTGGAGGAGTAAGGGCTCTGGCTTTCAGAGGAAGCACCCAGGCAACTGATAACATAAATATATCTTTCACTTGCTTTGTTTCTGTGTGTTTTAAGACCATCTCTCTTGAAGGCCTCCCCCCCACCCGTTTTTTTCTGCCTGCACAGCTGAAATAAAACCAGCGGTGGAGCCACCTTCTCTTGCTGGAGTCTGGCTGGCAACAGCCTGCCCTGACCTGAGACACCAGCCATTGTTAAGGGTATAACACATTTACATATTTTGCAATAAAACATCAGTTATTTGCATTACTGTGTCAAGTTTTATTTGATTCTTTCACCTAAAAATGACTCATTTTCCTTTCTTGTATTTTAAAAACCAACTACTCTAAGCTTGTTTGAGAATAATCAAAAATTGCCCATTTAGCTAGAAGTCATTTTCTTTTCAAAAGGCAAATGTTATTTAATCTTTCAGCTGTTCATTGTGCCATCATAAATACTTTCTTTTCAGCACAGTTGTGGGGACTGAAATGAGCCCACTAATTGCCTCCCATTTCGACTGACATGTGGTGGTTTAGTGGAAAGAGAACACAGCGGGGAGAAGGAAATAGGAGGCTGAGAAAATGAGAGCTAATTATTTTCACTGCCTCATGTCAGGCTCTGTGTCAGCCTTGTTTTTACAAACTGGAAGGTTTAGCACTAAATAAAACAAACTGGCGTCATGTTTTTATATACTGGCAGTGTCATGGAAGCAGCTGCACATCTCAAAGACAATATAATGCCTGCATTCGCATGGACACCATCTGACAGCCACTGTGAGCCACTGCTAATGAGGATATCACAGTGGTGCCAAGTGAAAGGTGCTGAATTATGTATGATTCTTCATCAGTGCAGCAATAGTCCTGTACATCATTATGAGACATTGTTTTGCTGAAGAGATTAAAACATTCTTAGTTCCAGACCCTGCAACCTATACACGCTACAAGAGGTTATTAATGGAATTTTTAGGGAGAGTTTCTTGTGGATTTCTTTTTGGTTAAAAATATCTCATGGGACAAAGCTGTGGTGGGTCATGACACTATGTATATAAAGAAGAGAAGCAAATTAACCATAATTGTGTTATCTTCCTTTAAATCCAGAATAATAAAATATAGTGTAGCAGGGTGATACATAATGATAAATAACCCAAGTGCTGTCGCTAGATGTTCAACTCTAATGCCTTTATAACAGCAGGTTTCAGCAGCTGAGATAGATAATAGCTAAGAACGTAAAGGAGCTTCTGGGGACCTAAATCATCAACATGCTACTACTTTTAGTACCAGCATGACCAACGTTTTTTTTCTTATTTGTTTCATCTTGCATTACATCCTACTTTATTTCTAATAGCCAGTTGCCTGCTACAATGCCGTTGCCTTTTTTTTCCTTCAGTCCTAAAACCAAACAAACCAACAAAAAAAGAAGTTTATTGCAACCACTAATTTTGAAACAAATCCTGGATTTGGCCTCCTTGGAAAAATGAGGTGTCTCCCTAGTGAGAGTTCTGTGCTGTTGTTGCAGCAGGCATGTTTGTTATTTAAAGCCTGTGCCTGGTCTTTTTCATTCTGCTTTTGGTTTTTGCTGCAGACCTTAGCGCATATGGGGTTAGAGAGTATTGTCACCACAGTAAGCTGGAGGCTTAATTTTTAAAGTGTTCTTATTTTCTGTTCAGAAGCTGAGGAGAAGTGGTTCCAAATACCTGTGTGTGATTTGCGCTTTTTTTGTTCTACAATCATTTGCAGAGGCTGCTGATTTATTGGCTTTGTCAAAGGGTTATTTGGAAATGGTTTTTACACAAAGTTTTGCTGGTCCTGCTTCTCAGGTCTGAAACTAGGCAGTGTTTTTAGAAACAAAAACTTGAAATTCTTTATTTACATCAAATTTGAGCAGGTAAATACTGAGAAACAGTTTAATTCTTGAATTACAAGATGTCTGGGGAAATCTCTTTGAAGGGCTTGTGTAAGTATATTTATCAACCAGGCATTTTGAACGAGCAATTTCCAGATTATTTCCCCGCATACATCTGGCACTAAATGTAGTTTCAATACAGGAAATCTTACCGCTCCAATTCATCAAAGAATTGGAATTTGTATACTTGGTTATTCTGGCCAAATTTTTGCTTAAGTGACTGAGCATCTCTCTCCTGTTCATTGCTGAATAAGAACCTAGAACTCAACTGAAAAACAGGAAAATATGTCTCTTTGCAGCACACCGAACTTGCAGTACCTGCTGTGGCATTAACAAAATGGTTACCAAGTTTGTAAGAGGAGTAGCCACCTCTTTATCTTGAATAAGTAATATCACAGATATTTTCCAAGTGACTTGATTCTGAAGTCACCCACCTGCTGTCTTCTTCCTTTTCCTTCCTTCCTTCTTTTTGTCTTTTGTATTCTTTATCCCAAACTTTCCTTCCCTTTCTCTCCCCTCTTTATTTCCCTGGTTTTTTCTCTCCCTCTTTCTCTCTTTCCGCTTTCCACCAATGATTTTACAATAATACAAAATGAAAACCTGACGTGTTTTTGAGTGAGCAGACAGGTTATGCTTAGCACGTGGTAACTTGCCCTTTTAGTATTTGCATGGTGAGGCTGGAGAAGACTGCAAGGAGGACCGGAGGTTTGGGGGCTGGATTTGAAGGACGGGAGAGTGCATTTCTGTCTCTGAAGTGGCAGTTCGGAGCTGGGGAGGGCGGTGTTTGTGCAGAGCTCCTGCACCCACAGCTGCGTGGGGCAGCCTGATTCGTTACCGCACGGAGAGGGCTCCTGCATGCGTCGCACATCCGGAGAGGGGCCGGGTGCTGGCAGGTGCCCACCGCCTGCCAGATCCTGGGTTTACACAGCTTGCCAGCCTTTTCTTTAGAGATGGTTGCTCTATTATGTCGTTTATTAAAATGAGCTCAGGTTTGTCAGATCGGGTGTGTATGGAGATGTGAGTGAACAGAACAAAATTCTGAGTTGTGAAGGCACAGAAGCGCTGGCACAAGGTGCGGCTCAAGATCTCAGGTGTATGGCACTGGTCTCATGGCAGGATATGTGCTGAATTTATTGGAGGATAGTGTGTTATGTCAGTGCTTTGTTATTTCCTTGGCTCAGGTGTTTTTGTAAAACTTATAAATGTCATCAAGCATCTTGTCTGCAACCTCGGGTTCAGTCTGCAATGGGGAATCCAAGTAGCGTGAAAGTCCTGCAAAATTCTGGCAACGAGGACGGTGCGGGCAGGGAGAGGAGCACAGTTTGAGAGGCAAGGAGGAGTCAAAGACAGCTTGCTTCGCTGTTGCTGTTCAGTTACAATTCTCAGATGATGTCAGGGCCAGTGCATCATGCTGTACCTACCTGGGAAGAGGCAGGCGTTACCCTGGGTTAGCTCACAACCTGAAAAAGGAGCACAGAAAAAGGTCTTGCAAACAGATATAGGAAACAGAGGCACAGGGCAACTTCAGCACCTTACCAGGTTTCACAAGAAGTCAGTAGCAGAACAGGAAACTGAACTCAGTGCCTCTGAGTCTTGGTCTGGTGCTCTGGCCGCTGGACCGCAGTTCCCATCACTCCGACTTGCACTGGGGCAATGCAAAACCCAACTTATACGTCCACTCTGCTAGTAAAACATGGAAGCTTTCAACAGGGACAGATGGACACACAGGGCCAAATGCTTTCTAAGCATAATCTGTTGTCGCAGTTCGGAAGTGATTATGCTTCAGTTTTCTTTTATTTTAGAATTGCCAATTCAATGCCTGATTGAAAGCTTTGAGACTTCTGAGGGCTGAGCTGTTACGTTACATTTATGAGAGATGCACGTGCAAACACCAGCAGATAATCGCATGTGCAAATGGATACTTTTTAGGCTGCTGTACATTTGTGTGTGCACATAGCGGCTTATGCAAGCCTTTGGCCATAGGCAGCCATCTGTGTCCCCCCCCCATTGACAGTTGTTGCATTTCCTGAGCAGAGCAGGGGAGAAGACTGCCTCCTGCAATCACTGAGACCTGACCTGCCCAGCCAGTGGTACACAGTGGGTACAGACCCTCCTGAGCCCCTGGCATGTCTGGAAGAGCTCCTGTCTCTGTGAAGGGCACATCCCCTCCTGCCTGCATGGAGGTGGAGACACTGCTTCACTGCAGCTCTGTTGTCCCTCAGGGAACTGAGTTTTGGAGGAGCTCAGTGCTGCACAGTATCTAATCCCCAGACACACCAGCAAATGTTGGCTGGTTTGCACCATGGACAGGTTGTCTCCAGCCCCAGTGGGAGCCTCCCTGGCAACAAGCATGAATCCCAGTCCCAGCAGTCAGAGCCCGCAAGGGATGTCCTGCAGGATGCTGCCAGAGCCATCAGCTTCTGCAGGCTCACACCTGTGCAAAGTGTTGGGTGTTGGCCCCATGTTCAGCTCATGGGATGATTTAAGGATACTTTTCATTGCTTTGGTTTATTAGAGTCACTATGATTATTTTCTAAACTGAGCTTACTTATAATTAATAGTGCAGCTGGAGGTGAGCAGAAGCTGAGGATGCTCAGTGCTCACTGGGCACTTAGCATCTGAAATAATTGAGCATCTTCTTGCCTATTATTTGAGCGACTCTCTTAAGAGTTTCCTTGACTCTCTGGTCATTTGTTCCCAGGTTCACTGGGAAGATGTCCTTAGGTCTGGCTGCTGGCACTGGCTATGACCATGAGTGATGGCTCCTGCCACTGCCCTGTGCCCCTGCCAATGTGCAGGTGTGCAGAGCTTCATCCAGATGGGTGAACCTAACTCCTGGGGCCCCTCAGGGGATCCATACCTCTAAAGACATCCAGACATGTCAGTGTGGCAACTTTCTGCCAGGGCGAGCTAAGAGAAGAGTGAACAAGAGAACCCGCAGGTTTTCTATTATCAACACTTTTTCTACTATCAAAACGTTTAGGAAAATGTGCGTATCCTAAAATATGTGCATGTTCCTTATCTCTCTCACTGGGTTATATTTTTCCCACAGGATTAGATTTTTTAGGATGAGGATTGGGTTTTGGGTTGTTTTGGCTTTTGGTTTGGTTTCATTTTGTTGGTTTTTTATTTGTATTCTATCAATCCAGCTTTCTTTCTTTATTATTCATAGGATTGTAAATGGAAAATGTACATGGAGATGGACGGGGATGAAATTGCAATAACCTACATAAAAGATGTGACATTCAACACTAACCTACCTGATGTAGAGATTTTAAAGATGACAAAGGTATTTACAGCCTTAAAGCTTTCACAAATTCACAGATCTCAAACAAAGACATTAAAATACCACAGCAGTCGACTTTTGTGCTTGCAGAAGCTCAATCTCTTGACAGCTTTTAAATAAAATGCACATTTTAAACAGATTTGTATCATAATAGGAGTTAGGTATTTTGGTTCTCTTTTAAGCTGACAATAATGTTAACAATAGAAAAATAAGAGAAGGAACTAATTTGTATTTTCTGCTCCTAATTCCATGTTATATCCTCTGAATTTATTACCCCTTTTAAAGAAAAGAATGCTCAAAAAATTACTTTCCTTTTCAAGAGGAGACTGATTTAAACGTTCCAGGTTGAAACTTCGTGTGATTTGTCTGGGTTTGGGTGTGCCCCCTTTCTTTTTTCCTTTTTTTTGAACATGGGTTTAGAACTTTTACATCGTTCTAAAACTCCCTCTGTCATGCAACGATGGGCTGCAGAAACTGAAACCCCTCAGCAGACAGTGCAGCACTGAACATCTGCAATTCAGCGTCACTGGGCATTTTACCTTATTGTCGTGGTTTAAGCTACTGCTGAACCCAGGACACTTATTTAAGAACCTGCCTGCAAATAGTTACCAGCCAGCATTTAGACTGCTTTTACTGTAAGCCACAGAGGCTTTGTTAATGCAGAGGGCATTCTGTTTGCTGTTATTTTAATTGTTTGTTCTTATTAATACGCTCCACTTGATAATAGCTCACAAAATAGATTTCTGAATGGAAAAATATACAGTTTGATTGCCAATTAGAATGCTGCTCTAATGCACACTGACAAAACCCCCCAAACGCCTGAATGATTTCAACTCTAAATATTTTAGGTAAATTTTGGGAGAACCTTTGTTTATTTTTTCCTAAAAGAAAATCTGAAAATCAGATCATCAACAGTCAGAATATTAAGGAAAATGTGATACGAGAGTATGAGAGTCAAAAAAGGATTTTTGTATTTAATTCATGCTAATACTGTTTTTATAGTTAGTGACTTTTGGAACAGCACTTGTGATATTATTATTATTATTACTATTACTACCATTATTATTATTTTCTGTTTAATTTTCATCTTGGACATTTTAATTTTTTCCTTTAAAAGAAAATAAAAGGGATTAAAGTGAAATAAACTAATAACCAGTTACAATAACATTAACTTTTCACATTCTTTAACATTTTTATATCTGTGAGGAAATATCTCTAAGGATCTGTAGATATTTGTTCTTCCTGGCCTCTGTAAGTCTAGCAGAATAAAACCTGTACATGCACAAAAATGAAAAAGGTTTGTGCCCTCATGAAAACATTCCATGCTTTCTTACCTACTCTCTGTTATTTACAGAATTCTCTTCTCAGTTTGCTTTTGGAAAAAAGGAGGTAAATAATTCCAAAATATGTTGCTTGTCTGTAAGATTTCAAGAAAAGTGTTGATGTTAACAGTATGGAAATGGATGAAAAAAAGGCAAATGTTGAAAGTATCTTTGGGATGTTTCAGAAACAAGTCAGGAGATGAAGAGCACCTTATAAAACTCCCACCATGTTTTTTTCAGCCACCATTTGTAATGGAGAAATGGATTGTAGGGATAGAAGAGCACCAGTCTGTCGAATGTGTTGTTACATACGAGGTAAGCTCTAAGAAACAAATTAAAAAATTGTTTACCTAAGGTAAAAACCTACATGAGAGATGTGGAAACAGCATCCTCTGGCTTTGTTACAGCCTACAATCAAGTCTCGGCAGCCTATAATTAATTGTAAAACTAAAGTTCAGAGCAAAAGATGAATGAAGTTTACAGAGACAATGTCCTTAGACTGCTGCCTGGGACAGCTCTTCGTCTCAAGGACAAAAACTCTTTTTGCTTGAGGTGTAATGGTCAGTGTTGTTTGCATTACTGGAAAGGACTGGTTTTACGTTTCCAATGAAGTGCTGATTAGGAGAGCAGAGAAACAACAGAAGAAGAAACAAAATAAGAAGTCAAGAGTAAAGTAAGATAAATAAAACCCAGAAGACCATTTTATGTGATAGAAATTTGTAAAAAGAGTTTGCAGTTACTTACAAAAGTGTTTATACAGACCAATGGTGTGTGTCACAAGAAGGCTAATAATTGAGATTCCAGCTCTGTCCTGAGCAAGGGTTCAGGCAGTGATGGAGAGACAGTACCCTGCTTGCCTGTCTCAGAAGTGAAGAACAGTAGTTTTCTCTCAGCCTGAAGTTTCTCACAGGATTCATAGGCTCTTAACAGGAAACTGAACAGCTTGATACTCCAGTAAGCTTTTGTGGAGGGTTCCCCTGCAAAAATACCTGCTTAGTCCCACCTCTTCTAGCAGAAAGCACTGCCCGTTTGACACTCACATTGATATAACTAGTAAAATATATTTTTGTGTTTATAGAGAAAGGCCTTCAGATCTTTCCTACACATGGTACATGAATTGAAAGTTATTCACTACCACATTTTTAGCATAATCACAAATACCAGCCAAAATTATCTAGAGTCTAAAAATACTTGAGAACTGGCTAAGTGGTTTTGCAGAATAGACTCTATATGGAAAATGCTGCTGCCGCCCAGGCACTAGTGGAAGTTCCCTCATGGGATAGTTTAGTGGGTTATGTATTCATGTGCATTATGTCCTCATGCATGTTGTGTCCTTCCCGAGCAGAATGACGTTAGAGCTCCCAAATCCACCAAGCACATCCAATCTATCCGCTGGAGCAAGGCAAAAGCGCAGGACGAGGTCGAGACGGTACAGCTCATGATACACACCTCACTCCCCAACTCAGAGGGGAATTCACGGAGCAGATCTGACTCAAGTAAGTCAGTACACACGGAATTTATTGCTGACATGTGCAAGGTGTATATGGGGAGAACAGCAAAAAGTCAAATCCATTGTTCTGTTCCAACAACAGTGCACATCTTGCAGCATCAGTTGGCATGGTGGTTGCTGTGATGTCTTTGTAGATGTGTACAGAAGCACCGTGGCATGCCTGACTCAGCTGTCCTGGGTTCAGCAGTAGCAGTCATTTTTCTCAGTCTTAGTAGCTGATGCAGCGCTGTGTTTTTGACTTCCAGCCTGGGAACAGCACTGATAACACCAATGTTTTTAGTTGCTGCTCAGTAATGTTTACTCTGACCAAGGACTTTTTGAGTCTCATGCTCTGCCAGGGAG
>WYDI02014964.1:0-33850 GCA_009867235.2 Psittacus erithacus
GAAGAACTTGTGCCATATATCTAACCTGAACTTGCCCTGTTTCAGTTTGAACCCATCACCCCTTGTCCTTTTGCTACAGTCCCTGATGAAGAGGACAGATGTGTGCCTGGTTTCTTTTCCCACTGTCCAAACTTACTTAACCTGTTGGCAGCAGTCCTTTAAGTGCATGAGATATAGCAACCCTTAGCACACAAGTTAATGAACATACATACTGCCTTTCTTCTCAGCTCAGCAATAGTCATAACAGATTCCAAGATACAGCATATCAGAATTGTAAAGCAACTATTTGTTAGCCCTGGAGTGGAGTCAAAATATTACTCAGCAATGTTAGGAATAGCAACTGGTATCTGACCAATATTAGGACACTAAAATAGATTTATTAGCTTTTGCTTAATAAAGTGCATCTAGCCTTCTGAAAAACAGTAATGTGAATAACAAGGAGGCATTCTGTATAATTTTTCTCACTCTGTGCCTTTCAATGAGCTTTTGTTCTGACAGCAGACCCAGAGATGATTTTCCTAATTGCTATCCCTGCCATTTCATCCTAAGACTTGAAAACCTAGCTGCAATCTCTGTGCTATCAAGAGCCTTGGTTTCCACTGCTCGGACCTTCCTGGGATCTGCACTGACTTGGAGGCTCAAGAAAGTCCTGTTTGTTCTTCCAGAGCTTTCCTGGATATCGAAGCACCAACAGAGATTCAGCCACACACAGCCTAAGCAGTCATCCTATAATTTGGCTCATAGTCTGCTTTCACGATGATTGGTACAAGGCCACTGGTTTTACGTGGCTGCTTTGTTACATTTTAAACCAAAGCATCTTTTTACAGGGGACAGGAAGAATATATGTCAGGTCTTTGGCTGCTGTAAAGGAATATAGCTGTATAACCTCAACAAGGTCCCACCAGCTTACACGAGCTGAGAAAGCAGCTCAGAAACCAAGGGAACAGTCACCACAAAGGAACACAGGAGACCTTTTTAGGCTCAAACTCCCGAACGCCGTGTGTGCAATCTTAATTGAAGTGAGTCATTCTTCCGACACGCACAGGGCTCCAACATGGTCCATAATGAACTTGTCCAGGCTCAGAACATTTGACACTGAATCTGTCACAGATCAGATTACTACACTGTCCTACTTCTGAATACATGGGGACATTATCTTAGCATTCTTACGTGCCCGTCTTGAAGACGATAGCCAGGGCTGTCAGCATGCGGAGGTGATGGATGATGTTTTGCTAAGGGGATGACACTCCCTGAGGAAGAATTCCTGAGACTCTGAGATATAGACAACATAGATACATGTTGCTTGCAATTGCCAGCAAAACCAGAAGCTTCAGTTTATTTCTTTTCATATTAGTTCAAATAACTTGATTTTTAATTCTGGCCAGTAATCATGCAAAAATAGTGTGTTTCATCTGTAGCATTATTGTAATATAACAGATAAATATTGAAATACTGGATAATTTCTGTCCTATAACTACTGCTGTGCTCTCTAAAGGCTGGACTGAAGCACATATTAAACCATATTAAAAAATGAGGAAACGCCAAAAATATAAAAATTAAATTTGTATAATGAGGGCTTATGTAGGCACAAACATGGATGAGCTTTTGCCTATCTTTGAGTCAGTATCTTAACCACGACTGTTCAAAACCACTGCCTTGCATTTGCCAGGGGCCCAGCTGATGCTCTGGTTTTCTCCAGCATGGAGAACTGGATTTTATCTCTTCCTGCCTGTTTTGAGTCCTCTCCAGCTTTGCTCCTTCCAGCAGCAATGTTTCTTGGACCGTTCTTGATAACACCAGGGAAGGGAAATGGTCTGGAAGAGGCTATCATGGTAATTTCTTCATGTAACATTCTTAAAGGCTTGTGAACAATCCCTGTAACATCCTGGTTCTTTCTTCCTTACTGATTAGCACATCAATGCTGGTCATTTCCTCTACTCCTTTGCCCCCTCCTTTCCTTCTTTCTTAACCCAATCCCTCTTTCCTACCATTCCCACTTAGCTTTGAAATTAGACCACTTTTGCACACTTCTTCAAAGCCCATTTATAAATGTGGTGAAGAAAATCAAACCTAACGCCAGTTCTTGTTTCATTTCACTCCTTTGACCTAAATACTGCCCATTTGCAAATGCCTTCTTTGAAATCCTGGACCAGTTCTTTATCCACTGACGTACCTCATATCCAAACCTGCTTACTGACCTAAGAAGCAATCTTTCATGTGCTACCAGATCAAAAAGGTTTTTTCTTGAGGATCAGATGAGTTGTATCCAGGCCTTTCCTTAGCCAGTCTTTTGTGACTTTACCTAAAATTCCAGTAGATTATTTCTTCTGTGCACCAACATCAGCAGTAATATCACAAGTCTCTTAGTCCTTTTCTTTCCTTTAGACTGATTTATGATTTTATTCTTCTGCAAGTACTAAAATCAATCAAACCCACAGACATGCAATTTTCTGCATCTTCCCTAGATACGTTTTTGAAGTACTAGCTGAATTTCCTGTACCCTGAGATACTGGTGCTGTGGAATATGCCAAAGCATCTTTCCCTTATTGTACCGCTGTGTTCCTGAAGCAATACCTACATGTTATCTTGCTGACTGCCATGCTTGTGAAGATAACCTTGAATACATTAATGGACCATAAACCAATATTTATCAGACATTGCAGAAAGCTTGAAACTATAGCTTGGAGAGGTGTGGACCGCCTCATTCCCCTCAATAGTGTGTTAATGCTGAAACAAAAACTGACAATTTAAATTCCAACGTTATTAATGACTCCACTGATGATCATTTTAGCAGAAGCATCCAGATAATGCATTTAGTCCACAATCCCAAACTGCCTCCCATGCCTTCCCAGGTGCCAAAAGCTCCAACTGTCCCCTACCCAATTGCCAAAGACTTCATCTTCCCCATGGCAACTCCTACAATGCAGTTCTGCATTTTCATTACAACACTGAACCAAGTAGGGAGGGAACTTCAGGAAAATAGCATCAATTAAATTGATTTCCGTATCAAAATAAATAATACTAATTGTTTTATTCACTTAGGTACCTAATTGAGTAAACTTGTATATAAATTTAATTTAAACAAATCTGCCATTGAACCGCAGGCTGCTTCACCAGACGGCTGCAGCACTAAAGACCCTGCCAAGTAATTGAAGTCCAGTTTGTTAGAGAGTCCATAATCCCCAGAAGAGAAATACTGCTTTAAGGAGCTAGACTCTAACATTATATGCTGCTTCATTTTTATTTGTTGTCTTATAGGAACACCTTTGATGCAGTCCACAGGAAGCTGGCAAACATTATGCCATCACAAAGGCCACAGAGTCCACCTGATTCACAGCAGTTAGAAATCTCTGGCCTATCAGCTGCCTCTTGAGCCATGCTCTCTCCTACAAACAGGTTCTTAAATGTGCCTGCCTGGGCTCTTATGCTTTTCAGAGCATAAGAGCAAGAAATGCACTGAATATTTTAAGCAATACCTACCTTTCCTTTCAATAATTTTTCTCTGCCATGTCTTTTAAAGGCCCTCTTGTTTCTTTCCGTCTCTCTTTCACCTTATGTACTTGAGAAAAGTCACTATTTTTCACAACCTCCTCTACAATCTTTATTTCATTCTTTACCTTAGCTTTTCTTATAATTTTTAATACTTTCTGTACTTCACTCTGTAATCTTTCTGGTCTTCCCCTGCACTTTATGTTTAATACCTCACATATGCCTCTTTCTTACACTTGATTACTTGGGGGAAGGGAGAGGCTTGCTCATCATAATGTGATATGGCCCTTGGGCACATACTAATTTGAGTTCTGCATGTTTTCAGTTTCTCATCAGTGCTGCTGTCCTCTCCATTACTTCTCGGTCAGCTCCTCCAGCAGACTTCTGAAACTCACACTGAAATGTTGAAAAACTGGATGCAAACCCAAAAGGAAAACTTGACTACCAACACCATTGCAACCAAGCTACCCTGGATGTGCCAAGCTCTCTGACAATTCCTTGTCTTTCCCAGGGTTAGGATCAACAGGGATCAAACAGGAAGCAGAAGCATCTTGTGAGCTGTGTGTCCAGAGGAGGCTCATCAGACTGGAGCATCTTTCTGCACTGCCCTTTCTGACACTGCTGTACCCCCTCCACATTGATGAGGTGGGCACGTGGGTGATTCGCACCAAGGCAGTAGCCTATCAAGGAGACAGACAGCTCAGTGTCTTGTTTGCATCACTGAAGTGGAGCAAAAGCAAGCTTGCAGGGCCAAGGCTGCTTCCCTCTGCCTGTGCTGAAGTACTTTAGATACACCTAGTCTCATTGCTGAAATGGGAAGTCATTGAAAAGGTGTTTTAAAATGCCTTTTAGTCTGCATCGTTTCCAGCAGTGATGTCCAGACACCAATGGCAGAAAAATACAAAAAAGGATATTATTATGAACCTATCCTTTTATCTCTGCTCACTCCTATTGAAAGCAGATGTCCACACACCACAGTTCACCGACAGTGTCTCTAAGTCAGGCTCCTCTCTCTCAGCCTCCACATGCAAAATCTAGCATGTATGGGTGCCATGAAGATTCACAGCTTCCCTATGAGGGCCTGTAATGAAAAAGTGCACCTACTGCTTGCAGCTACTTTGTGTGTGATAGACAGACAGACTAGCTATCATGAAAGAATTACAAGGTATTTTCCAATGTAACAAATACCATTTTCCTGTTTAGATACCGATTTTCTTTTAATAAACTGTTCTCACCTACACAAATCACAGCCCTTCTCAGGCTGAAGACTTCTTTCACTACACCACAACCAAGTCCTGCGTTGAAACCAAGTCTGGCCTCAGAGGACAGTGTGAGCCATGCACCTACTGCATTCCTCAGGAAAGGAATGCTCAGAAACATGGAATAAGGGGACGAGATTCCTGCACATGCTCCAGCCAGTACACAGAACAACAATGAGGAACATAAGAGTAAGTTTTCCAGTGGAAAGGGTTGAAAAATCTTACTTTCTTACCCAAAGCAGGAGCAGAAAAGTCACAGTCTGCGCTATGTTTGCGCTGCTGAGTCAGCACTCATTAGCATCCATTCAAATAATACTTCACCAAATAAACTTATTATGAGATTATTACATGATTTATAGATGGACACATAGAGTACAAGGAATATCAGTATCCTGACTCTTGTAAACCTGCATAGATAACACAGACCTTTTCGATTTACTGTGAATTCAGTGCAATGGCTCAGAACAAATAAAGTTCACCTCATACATACATCTTAGCAAGAACGCTGAAGTTTTTTACCACACCAAACCACTTTTATGTTATTTCTTATGGAAGATGGCACTGAATCAACTGAATTTTCAGCTTTTGAATACTGCTTATCTTCTTCCTTCTTCCCATCCTTATTTGTTACTGTGCCTTAGAAAATTCTACGTAAAATAGGAAAATTTGAGAAACCAGATTTTCAGGCTTCAAAGAAATTGGGATACTTTTGATTCTCAGGCTTAATCCTGCCCCTTGTGGCTGATGTCTTGGAACATTCTTATACATACAGAAGGTATTTTGCACAAGTTGTCATTCAGACACACAGGGAGTACCAAGTAATACAGATTTTCCATAAGGAATCATTTTCTGAAAGCCACCTGCCCCTTTTTCCCTAAAGTTTCCATGTGAGATATCATGCTGTAACTATTCCCGAAGATTATTTTTATTGATGGAGTTTCTGGTAGCCCTTTCCTGGGAACTCCAGCCACACATTAAGGCCATTTGAACCTAAATGCAAGAAGGAACGTAGTCCCTACCCCAAAGGCCTCACCCTCAATTCAGGTGGGTGTGGGGACAGACAATTCAGTGAGGAGTAATTTGATATAAAATAGACAAGCCTGGCAAGAAAAACCCAACCAAAAACTGAAACAAAAAACCACCACCAGAATCTTATTATCAGCCTATAAAATGTGTTAAGAACAATAACCTTCAACAGAGACGGTATCTCACTGCATTCTAAACCCAAGGTAAAAGCCCAGTGGAAGGTGATTGTTGAGAGAGATGCAATACGGGTTATGTTTGACTTGTGTGGCTAGAACAGCCCTGCTTGCTGCCACATCTGCACAGCCCCTCACAACAGAAGATGCCAGCGTAAGTTGCTCCAGTCTTTACCATTTTCCCTAGCTATTCTTTTTTGTCTCTTACAAAGTTCAGCTCGAGCCCTAAGGGCACTAACAAAGGGAAAAAATGCTTCACAGCATTTTCCCCTCGTTATTGCTTTGGGGTATGTGTAAGATGAGATCAAGTCAGTATTTCATGAGGAGCATTCCTAATTCACTGTGTGGTCTGCAGGCAGACTTGGGATTGATGGTTTATTGTGTTCTGAGCAGAGCACTGTGAAGTGAATTCAGAAGGCACTCTCATCACATCAGCTGGGCATTTGCCATTCAGTCTTCTTGTAAGCTGGGAGGAAAAGGGGAAGATTTAGTTGTCTGCCTTTGGCTGCCTCCACCCTGAAATCTGTCAGAAGCCTGATGTCTTCCTGCAGAGAGCAGCTTTTCCTGCTGCTGGCAGCCCTCCTCTTCCTGATCTGCTCCAGGGATAGGGGAGGTGGTAACGCAAAGGAGCAGGCATGCGCTTACGGACATCGCTGCCTCTGACCCCTATCGACATGTTCCTAAGACTGGGTTATGGTAGAATGTCACCTTTAAAAGGTCAGCATAAGCAATATTGCCACGTGCTGAAGTGATGAGCAATTGCTGGACTGTGCTAAGCAACTTAGTCTCAAATCTGTAGGACAGTGCTCACATTTGCAGTTGCAGATAAAGGTAAGACATCTCCCTCCCACAATGAAAAAGGGTTTAATGCAACAAATACCACATAATCTTGACCAGAAACCCCTCAGATCAGAAAGCCACAGGCACAGTCTTGTCACAGACATTGCTCAGGAGAATCCGCAAGCAAAGGGAATTCCTGTCTCGCTCTGATCAGGTTTACCCACACGTCACTCCTCTAAGGTAGGCCTTTTATCACCGCTTTCAGAAGAAAGGAACAGACACGCACAGGAGTTTCAAAAGTCATCAAGGAAAACTGTGAGGTAGCAGGAGCTGAATCATGAAAGCAGGATCACATTTCCTGCGTTTTGCTGTCAGTATCTGTGGTTCTGCAACCGGTTTTCTGTACATTTCACCCCCCCCCACACACACACTTCTCACCAAATTGTTCTCCATTGCCAAAAGACCTGGCTAGCTCATGCATTCACAGCATTTAAGGCCAGAAGAAACTGCTGTGAGCCACTAATCTGTGTTTCAGAGAATCAGAGCACTTCACTCTCCAGTTCCTGCAGCAAGTCCATGGCTTTGGCCAGAACACTGCTTTTAAAATGACAACTACCATTTCTTTGGGTGTGTTTTTATCACCTCTTCTGACTCAAAATTTGTACCCCATTTCTATTCTGTATCTATTAAATTTCTAAGTGGCAATTTAAAGGAAAGAGTGAACCTGATTGGCCTAAACTGATGTTAAATTCATGAACTAAATAAGCTGAAGGAATTGGGATAAAGTTTTTATTTCCTAGCTGATGATAAAGAGATGCTTTCAAAGAAAACATCATCCGACTTAGAAATGTAGATGTATTTTAGAACAGTTACATAGAATCCTAGCTAGTGCTCCACTTTTATTAAAGAATTTTAGGAGCAGACAAATCATAGACAACTAGGAAATTAAATTGGGTATTGACCTACAGTGAAATTTCTACATTGGATTTCCTCAGAGAATCAGTCCCTGACCTGCTGTTTGGAATGCAATAGCTTTAGAGATGTCTGCCTGTAAAATCCTTCACGATTATTGCACCTGACTTGTTATTAAACAAGTCATTAAATCCACAGTGTTTTATAAACAACAAAAATTGCATTGTTTCAGCATCTACTACCCTGATCCTGAAAAGGGTCCCAGTGTTCATTGCATATCTGGGAGCTACATTAGTACTGCACCAGGCGAACATAAAGTGCATCTGAGCAGACAAGGCTCAGAAATTATTCTCACATTGCTGTATCTGCCAAAAGAAAAGGTATAATCTTGTTTCAGAAATGAGGTAAAATTACAGCACTACAGACTGTGACATAATATAGGAAGACCTTCCACCCTGAAATACCAAAATGAAAGCTAGTCCTCAACAAGCTGGGGTGCCTATTGCCACTCATAGATATAATGTAGCACGCTGGTGATTTGTTCCCTAGCTCAGGTATATCTACGCAGTGCTTTACAGACAAAATCTAATCACTTTTGCTGAATAAGGATAAACTTCTGAACTGAAGCCAACACATAGTTTAATTCTCACATTTACAGCAATCACTAAAGCGTCTGTCCTGTGGCTATCAGCTGCCTGTGAGAAATAGTTGCCTATTAATTGCAAAGCAAGCTAAAAGACATAGGGAAAGCTCATCAAAGAGTCAAAGCATGTTGCATCTGCAGTTAAAACATTTTAAAGGATCGTAGTTATTAGAAATTCAAGTTTTTCAAGTATTAAAAATAAATCTTTAATTCCCCCACAGATTCCTAGTATCCAGAGTATTTTATAGAAACATCTGGATAAAGGAATAAAGGCAAATCCATTGTGTTTCTAGACATTCCTGGAGCACTGATGTTCTTGAGATTATGCTATTGGATTACTGGTATAAAAATAATAAATATTTTCAGTACTTAAAGCTGTAATGCTTTATGTTGGATTTGAATTTTAGTCTCATTTTAGTAAAAGGTGGATGGAGATTCAGGGTCTCTTCCTTAGCCAGAAGGATGTAGCGAGTTTATTGCTTAGTGACCTATATTTTTCTCCTCTACAATATTCAGAAAGTTATTTAGCAACTTCCCTGCCCTTCAGTCAACCTTTCAAAAGAGCTGTCAAGGCAAAGAATGGTTAAGGCTCTGTTCCTCATTCCCATATGATATATGAAAGTGAGGGTTTGCTAATCTATGCTAAGAATGCTCTCAAATATCCCAATCTGCACAAGACGCATTAATATGTGTTTATTAGTTTAGATGCAGGGCAATAACACATCACAACACACTGGGTCTCACATGTAAAGGGTGAGGGAGGCACTGACGTGAGATCTTTGGATATGTTTTCAGAGGGTTTTGCAATATCACAAATATATTTTATACGGGTCACTAAGCTAACCAGGAACTTAATGACATTACTGGCTCAGGCTCCTGTTTGTGAACACAGAATGTATGCAATCCTTGCCAGAGGTCCAAGGATTAAGCGGTTATAAACTTCAGACTGCCCAGAATGTTGCTCCACCAAAAACATATGGTACAGTCACAGACCCATCCCAAGCCTTTCCCTGCCTGAGAGGGAAGCACAAGGTGCAGCAGCACAGAGCAGCTTTTCAAAGCCCCATTTGTGCAAGATCTTCACCCTTCCTGCTTATCATTTCTCTAGGGAGTAGCAGTGTGTTGTGGAAAGTAGTGGTAATCACAGACAGCAACGCAACAGCCTAAGCCCGATGGCTCCAGCCCAGTTCTTTCACTTTATCCCCTTTACTGTTCCCTCTCCTGTTGTTGCCTGGGCTTTTTTTTAACATGCAAGTTGCCATGAAAAATTTGTTAATGAAATATTTGCTTAGAAGTCTGCTCTGGGCTAGGCTGATAACCTATCTGTGTTTGAGTTTGGCTTCCCATATTCTAAATACTCATCTTCTCTCTGTTTAGCTTATTGATTGGTTTGGCAGGAAAAGCAGCCTTGTCATCAGTGACCAAGGTCAAACCAAACAAAAAGGGACAGGAGCGGGGAGGGGGAAGGAAAGAAGTTGGATGGATGAGCTCAGCGAGACAGGAGTGGAATATCTGACTCTCCACAACTTTCCTTTGGGAGATGGGTCCTGCTCTGCCCAGGAGCCTGACAGCTTTCCAAGGTCACAAGAACCCACTGGCATCATCTCAGTCAGCATTTGAAGATTACGGGAGACCACAGAGATTAAAGGTGGACACAACACACCAAGGGTGGGTCCACATGCCCACAGGAATAGGTCCTTAGAGCTCTGGTGCAAAGCAAATGGGAAGCTGAGTCAAATACCTCAAACATCTAAAATTAGAAGCTAAAAGCCCATGTCTACACATGCAAGTAAGAGTCACCTGCTCCCAGAGGTGCCTGAAGCTCTGTTTCAGAGAGCACAGCAGCTGCATGGAAAAACAGGAGTTGGTGGTGGGATTTTTCCTTGAACACGACGACGTACAGGTTTACAGACCTAATCCTTTAAACACAGTTTACAGATTCTGGCTTCAGCTTCCCAGTTCCACTCCTAACATCTGGAAGCAAAAATCTGTGGAAAAGAAGTCAGGAAGTTTGCACAGCACTAACTCAGACACATGTAAGACGTAAGCATGCGCTCTCAGCAAGGCAGTGGGTATCTTCCTATCATGCCAAGTTGAGCCTTATTTTGGGAAAGCTTTATTTTACCCGAGAGCCCCAGTTCACAAAACCTTATGCCCTTATAAGCTATACAGTGAATTCTACCTGCAGATGATTCAATGAAGTATGTCCAGAACTGTACAAAACTCACTAGAAAAGTCTAAGTGTAAGGTTATGCTGCACTACCTGTCCCTTTCAAAGCACCCTGCAAAATATTCCTGTGTTGATCAAATTTAGTGTGAATGGCAGTGTGCAATTTCACAGAAGATACATGAAACTACAATAGGGAAGGTTATATCATGGCTAAGCAAACTGAGATCAACTGTACTGTGGTACCTTACTGTAAAGAAAATGTACATTATGGTTGTTGCATACAGTACAGCTGAGGTGTTCTGAAAGGAAGCTGCAACAGAATAGACCTGCTAAATAAAATACCCGACAATATTGTTATCTGGTACAATACATTCATGTTAGTGGCTTTACAAATGAATAAGAGGGTGCCAGAGGCTAATAATTATGTGGCATGAACTAACTGTTAAATCCTGCAGTCTTTACTCAATATTTATATAGTTCTGACTTGTAGGGAGGTTAGCTTGATAAATGTCAGAGTAAAAGAAATAAAAGAGAACTAAATCTGTTCCCAGGTTTCTCTTTAATCTTGTTACTTTCCTTCACACTAAGGAACTAATTCAGTGATCAGTATGTTATTCACAGGATATTGAAAATGTTATTTTAGCAGAAATTCTTCAGAGTTTCTAGCACATGACTATAGCAGTTGAGAAATGCAGCTTCACTGACCCAGCTGGACTGATGAGAGGGAGAAGTCCAACTTCCTACCTGCCAGCATGGTCTCATTATCAACCTAAATAAAAAGGATCCTCGCCAGAGCAAAGAAAACAGATGCGAAAAGATGCTGCTTGTCTGTACAAGGACAAGGTGGTGTCAGTTTATCAAGGCAATAATTCTTCTTTCCACAACCCAACTCACATTTCATAAGAAGGAATAGGGAAAGCAGAACCATCTTTTTGCACCCAAGGCACTGGAAACAAGGCTAGCTGACAACTGTCCTATTTGCATGAGCAAAAGCCAAAGGCTGGACAAGTACGTAGACCTCTATTTTTAGCAGAAGCTAGTTCCTTTGGTGGACTGACACTGAAGCACATTGCAGAGGATGATTTTAAGGACAGGATGAAAGCAATGCCTCTGAAAAATCAGGCCCTGTCAAGATGCATCATTGGGAGCTCTCAACGTTACTGGTTGTTTTGCATCCTTTGGGACAGGAGGACCTGACCGCCCCAAATGGTTGCGGGAACAACCTCATGAGACAGTTTCAAAGACCTCTCTAATAATCTGGGCCTACATGTATGGCGCTGATTTCCACTGCAGAAAGATTTACTCAGGATTACCCAAAGAAGATGGAAAACTGGGTAACAAGATCAGAAGAAATGTGATGTCCCTAAATAAACCTAGGCTCTGGTGTCTGACATGTGGATTTAGCTGCCCTTCGCCAAGAGTGCTTTAATTTGTATCACTGTAATCGGGTTAAGAATTATTGTAGCCAAAGTAATTAGCAGCAAGCTACCAACCAGCTTCTTGACACAGAAAGCAAGCGGGTTTCTCCTCCAAGTGTCTGCCCCCCTGAGGGCCGGAAGGTAAAGAGCAGAAGGAGGGAATTAGGGGTGACCTTGCATTAATGAACAGGAACATGCTCCTGGATCAATGGGCAAACCTGGCATAGCTCAGAGAGGAAGCATCCACTGTGTCATCGAAGTATCTCTGATATCCATGGAGGTTTCACAACGGATGCTTATGCAAAAGAGGTAAACACAAATGAGGCTGGCGCAACAGAAAAAAAGAGCTACAGGAAGAGAGAAAGAAGGTGTGAGGATGCAAACAAAAAATAAACAGAGAGATTGCTGTGCGATGGTTTATTTAAAGAGTCCCTACGTTTACATTATTGGATTAAGCATTTTGACCAAAGTTTGTAGAATTTATTTTGGCCAAAAATTACTAATATGAATATTGGCCTCATGCCTGAATAAAGGAATGTAGGTTCTCTCTCTAATCAGGTTGCAACAGAGAAAGGCTAAACAGAAATGAGTAATTCACCGTGACTCAATATTACATGGGCTGTATTTTAAGAGCTGAATTTCAAGTGCATTTCTGTTCTTTATTTCAGCTGCGCTATCTTTGCTCACCCTCACTACGCTGTATGTCAGCCTGGCTTAGCAAACTGGGAATCATTTCCTTCTGTAAGCCTGATGTACTTTTTAGGAGGCTGTCTTCCTGGAAGCAAAATCAATTCAAGTATTCAGGAGGCCTCTAGTGGCTTATAGTTTCAGAGGAAGTTTCCTCTGAAGCCTAGCCTGTGAAGCTGGAAAACATACAAAGGTCAGGGAAACAAAAGGGACTCCCCACTTGTTGATTAATGCCATTGACAATAAATAGCAAAGCTTGGTCTCTGACTTCAGTATCTAGGAATCTGGCCTTCAAGGCCCGAGATACATTTACACAACAGCTCAGAACATGCAGAAGAGAACAATAGGGTCTCAGGCCTGTTGGTGTTTTACATGTTTCTAAGCATATACTGGGAACGAATTACAATGTGATGAGTTCTATATTTGAAACAGCTGTCAAAAGAGAGCCTATGCCAGCTTCATTTTGATCCACGAATGTAGATGCTTTCTATTACTGACACTAGAATACGCAATAGGTTTCCAATGTGGTGCATGGGTACGTAATTCCCCATTTGCAACTCCTTACCCAGTTCTCACACCAGACTGAGCAGAAAGGACTGATCCTGGCTGGGATAATTGGCACCAGCCAAGTTATCACTGTTTCCAACAGCTGAAGCTCTGGGCCATACCCTACTGTACACAAACACACGGTATTACATATTAGGTGAGAACCTGGATCACCTGCATGCTATTCTCACGCGCAGGGTTATTAAAATGTAGGAGAAGAGAAATCATAAAAGGAGGTGAGAGAACTGAAGTCCCGCTGCTCCTCTGAGAAGTTTTGGCCTAGACAGTCAACTCTTTCTTCACCACATATGTATTTCCCTCAGCCTATTTTTATATGTCATAGGATAGTTGAAGAAATGTCCTTAATTCCCGGCACTTTGATTCACCTCCACAAACTAAGCCTTGTTGTAGGTGACTTAGCAACCATGTGATCCACCTATTATTAGAACAGAGTTAGCCCTCCAACCCCCCAAACTCCTGCCTCCCCTTGTCCTTATATATATATCTGTCTCCTAGCAGAAAAGTGGCACATGACCTCCTATCCTCAAGAATACTTGGCACAAGTCCCTGCTTCTCAGCCGAACCCATTGTTCTAGGAGAGAATGACACAGGCGTGCAAGAGTCTTGCTGACACTTCTGACTTTAAACATGAAATGCCATTAATCAATCAGCTGCATCTGTTTGGAAAAATTAAGTGGCTGGAATCAAGGCAAACACAATAAATAATCCTTAGGCAAACAGGAAAGAAAATAAGGGAAGACATGTTTTGACTTTTTGTTACTTCAGTTTCATTTGATTTGCCTTTCAGATCCTCCTTACAAATATTAGGCTTACCAAGTGTATACTATTAGGATACCAAACTCAAAGGGCTTATGCAAAGTACTGCCACCAAATTAAAGGTGCTAAGCTTGCAAGATATAAGTGTCTGCCATGGCATTTACACATGACATGGCAGCAGAGGGTGTCTGAATTCACAGATGTGAACTGGACCAGACTAGAGAAAGATTGTGCCCAGGGGTCAGTTGAAAGGTTGGTTTCCCTTGCTCTCCAGCAAAGTTGCAGATGTGATTTATGGCCTCAAGAACAAGTTCATTCCTGCTACAAATGCGTCAGAGTCTTAATACTACATGCAACAATTACTGACAGGTGCTGATATCCATCAAAAGCAGCATTTAGTGGAGTTTCAGACAACGCATAGTTCCTTGCAAGGTGGGCACCCACACAAACAGCACCTCAATATTTAAGCACATGCTGCTGCCACCTCTGCAGAAATCAACAGACAAGTGCTAAGCTGCACCTTGCAGTGCCCAGTGGGAGAGTATTTGTCTCTGGCAGGGAAGAGAAACAAGCAATAGCTGTGGTCAAGGCATCAGGCTCAAGGGGACCCTTGTTTTCCACATGGTCTCCAAATTGAGCTTGACACTTCCCAAACCACCAGGCTCATGACCACCAAGACTGTAAAGCTTGGTGTAAAGAAGCCACAGAGAAGTCTTATTCCCCTTGTCTGAGAAATGGACCACTTGCTGTGGGGCTGGATCACTACTGCTCCCTGCCCATGCAGGTTTGGAAACACAAAGCCGACCAGTTAATAGTGTGGGCATGTTCAGAAACTGAACTGATTCCACCAAGCCACTAAAGCATGAGCCATCTCAATCCAGGCTGGCGACACCCTCAAATATTTATCTCACTACCAATTTCTGCTACAAGTATCTGCCTGAATGGTGTAAAGTAATGCTATAAGCAATATAAACTAGTCAGAATGCTGCAGGAGCAGAGGGTGGAAAGAGACACTCACAGGAGCAAAGCATTGTGAGACCCAACTTAATTGCTAAGATGGAACAAGTGTGTATTTGGCTTGATCAGATTTGGCTTAATCTGAAATCAGAATTTCTTTCCCTTCAGGGGCTGCTTAATCCCTTTAAAAACAAGATTTCAAAATGAAAACATCACTTTGGACACAACACTTGCTTTGTACTGTCTGAAACACACCTGGGCAAAACACTTCATCTCTACAGAAAAACAAACAGAAATCCACCACAGGAGGGAATGAATCTATAGATATTTTTGGTCCCTTACACAGCCTGCATTTCAGAGTGAATTTCCTGTTTGCTCAACAACTGAGCTTGTCAAACTCTGTGTTCCTGGAAAGCAGCATGTACCTATGGCTCAGCCATGGACAGAGATTCAGCTGAGATAAGTTTAACTCTCAGCTCTGCTAGTGTCCTTCCAGAATACGCTTTACCTGTGATACCTCTCTTTCCTCCTCCACCATCATATTCAGGGCAGAAACACTCTATTACTCTCATGTGTTTCTGCCGTAAAGCTGCCACAATGTTCATGTTACTGATAATATCTAGATGAATAAGGGTTTGTAGGAAGAGCTAATATCTTTTATTAGACTAGCTGATATAAGCAACAAAAGTGAACAAGTTGTGGGGTTAAGGGTCCTTCACTCTAGAGTGCAAGTGAACACTAGAGAATATGCTAGAGCACTCCAGTTCCAACAGCATCACTGCTATTGGAAAGGTAAATAGATGAAAACCTCACTACACAAAATGAAGTGCACATTTGAGCTGTCCCTTATCACTTCCTCCAGAAACAACAGAAAAAGGAAGAGACACAGAGATTTTTGAAAGAAATAAAAGGTTAAGGAAAGAAGTGTGAGAAGTCTTCTTTATCCTCAAAGCCTTTTATAGATGTAAAATGAGTCTGCAATAACAGCTCTCCACAGCATCAAAACCCCAAACTGCTGTCAGTCATTCCACTTGTAGTTGCCTGGGGCAACTGCTTTCACAATTATCTGTGGATTCACTAGCTTGCTGCAGTCACAAATGATGCTACTGATTCTTTTCTTAGTCACGTTGAAAGTGAAGACAAAAGTATTTAGATTTTCTAATCAGCAACATTAAATATAGGAGGAATCATCTTTATACCAGGCACACCTCCCAGGCCAGGCCTTGTCAATTTGAAAGATATGTGGCAAAACACATGGATCACAGAAATCAAAACTGGATCTGTTGCTACCATGGTGTTCCAACCAAGACAGTGACTCCAGTGAGACTAGGACGAGTCTGGTACATGAGACAGCACAAACTGAAAGCCCTGATGGTTCCTTTGACTACTATTAAATAAGCTCTTTTCTGTAGGAATAAGAAGCTTTGTTTACAATTTCTGATCTCTAACAGAGCCCATTCAGGCATGATCCCTCTCATATCACAGGTATTAAAACATAGTCAGGGTCAACAAGTTCACTATAGGAAACAGCTAAGAGTTTTCATTCAGAAAAGTCAACTCCTGAACCCCAGAAGAGGATGACATTCCTGTGCACTCGTCACTGCTTTGCCACAAGCACTTCACAAACTTCTTCACTGCCACAGAACTCTTCTGAATACAGGCAAACTGAGGTTACACCAAGTTTAATTTAAAGAAAGAAACTTCCCTGATGGTTACTAAATCACTTCAGCTATTGAGGTCATTATCTCCCTTTAAGGCTTACAGGGTCTTTGAGTTTTTTCCTTAATTTGTTGTAGTTTTAAAATCAGTTTATCCAGTTATTTCTAAACATCCAACACTGGGCTCACGGGAGCTTTGAATGAACACACTGAGACTCGTGGTGAAAAAACAACCACATAAAGGCTTTTGCAATGCTTGTTATCCGACGTGTCTGCATAAAACTAAAGGTCCAGCTAATGACACAGTGCAGTCCCTTACAGGTGACAGGAGCAGCCGCTAGTTCCATTGTGATTAAGATGCTTGACACACCAAGTCAAGGGACTTTTTTAAGAGGAAAAAGTTTTTCAGGGGTATAATGTACCAAAACATGAAGCCCAAGATAGATTGGTGGCAACTAGACTACTGAATGACAACAGACAAAACTCTCAGTTGCTCCATGGAAAAGACACCTAAATACACCAGCTTTTTCAATGTCATCATTCTGGAGACAGCTCCTTTGTGGTGCATATAGTAATATTTAAACCTTTAAAAGTTAGTATTAAGTCATTAAGCCTGGCCACAGTGTGCTGCTTTACAATTAAAGTTATGTCAGAAAATAAAAGAGCCTTTTGGTATCACATAGGGACCAGGTTTCATTCTCATTTACAGTGGTTTTTTCTAGAGACATATCCATCATTTTCTTTGGAGTCAATCCAAAGTTACATTAGGTTAATGAGAAAGAAAATAAGACAACAGTAGGAACACTGATATGTAGAAACTTCTACTCACGTTTTGATGGGAGGGCTCTGCTTCCAGGAACTTCACAGCCCAGACTGGCAGGGCTGTTTGTTGCCTTCTGAAGAGCTGCAGGTGTCTCAGTACGTCAGCTGCAGTCATTCACGGATCTGGTGGAGAGTATGAAGTATCTGAGCATCATGAGTATGATGTGCTCTTTGCCATCACTGTTTCATAGAGGCTTTCCATGAATTGGACCAGCTGGAAATTCTCTAACAGACAAAGATTTCCATCTTATCTGGGTTGCGCTTGAGTCATTTCCGTTTCTACCTCGAGCTTAGCTATACCAAGACATGTACTTAATCACACTTATTTCTCATACACTTAAACCCCTCCATTTTCTTTCTGTATTAAATGCCTTTGAATCTTCATCCTGACCAGATGCAGTGTCTTCCTCTAGAGTCTATCGGTGTACACTGAGGTACCTGAGTACAGATTTTATAACATACAATGAGGCATTTGATGAAGAGACTTATAAATTCCCAGATGAAAGTAAATTTCTGCTTTTATTATTAATTATATGATTTAAACCTATGTTAAACACTGATTTAAGAGTCTGCAAGCCACAGCCAAGCCAGTAGTGACATTTGTCATCCTTTCTCAGATCTGAATCAAGGCCCTACTATCAGTCATAGACTGATATGGACAGGAGGACATGTAGAGACATCTTCTAGGTTCTCACAACTCAGCAAAACAAAGAACTTGGACTTTCTATGAGGGAAAATAATGACTCAGGTATTTTTGTAGTCTACAGACATCTCAAATATATTAACCCCAAAGGAATAGAAAAGATGATCTGTGCCGCACAGGGATCTAGCTGGGAGTTATAAGATGAAACTAGGAAGACCAACAGTGAGAGGAAATTTTCCAGCTACCATGAGCAGAAGCGACCAAGTTACCCCAGTTGTCAGTCATCAGTTTAGATAGCATTATAGATTAAAATTATAGATTCTGATAGCATTATAGATTTAAGAGTTTTTATTCCAACCCAGTCATCGGTATTAAGAAGGTCTCTTCTTATTCATACCAGCTGTAATTTATGCTTGCATGCTGTACTTTGCTATTGGGGCAGGTTAATAATTACAGTGGGCTACTTCAATAAGCCTCACTAACCCGACTGTTTTGCTTGCAAGTTCACTCTGTGTTGCTGAGCAAAAGGCCTGTAAGAAGAACACTGGAAGGTTGGCTGCTTGAGACTTGTAAGACTAAATTAGCAAGAGCATCACAGAACGTAAGGTAAGGAGCACTGTACTGGCGAAGAGATGGCCTGGGTGATCTAACAGGTCTTTTCTATCACTAACATCCCGTGTCCAGGAACAACCCATTTAATTTCAGGCCAGCCATTTATTATGACAGAGAAGCAAAGTAGAAGGACATATTCTACTGAGGAAAACAGTATTTTATTATGCCAAGTGAACTCAGAGGACAGGCAGTGAAAACATTCTTTCATTTTGTACCATTAGCTCAGCCAGGCCTCTGCAATGTAACATTCTGTCATTTTCTGGGGATTAGCTCATTTACAAAAACGTGCTGTTTTACTGAAATTAGCACACAGAGAATATTACACTTCTCGAGCTGCTGCAGCCTAACTGTTTGTCAGGAGATTTATGTAATGGATTGTTTTCCTGCAATCCAGGATAAGGGAAATACTTAAACAATAACTGCCATGGGGAGTGTGGACAAGGCAGTAATTACTTTCCATGGCGTTAATAAACCTCAAGGCTACTGGCCAAAGTATATTTGCACTGAAGGAGATGTCTATGGAGGTTACATAGGAAATTTTAAGATGGACAAGGGTCAGAAAGCCCATCTAGGTCTGCTTCCTCTGTGGCAGTAACAGGCACCCCCCACCCACCCATAACTGCTCCCAGCAAGGCTTTTTTAATCAAGCACTGTCTAGTGTTCACTAGTTCCTTCTGTGGTTGTCCTCTGCTGAGTGACTTGCTTGGTACACCAACTAGGAGCAGCCATAATTTGGTTGCTCTCTTTTGTTTCCTGATCAACTTCTAGTTAGACTTTTTTTTAAGCTGTAAAATTGGAACTTCCACTCCACAGGAAATGCCTCATTCCTGTGTAAATAAGATTAAGAATGACTGAAACACTTCAAACCTGAGCGATCCTTGGAAGCTCAAGTTCTGTAGCTTGACTCATTCATCATTTCCAGAGTGCTGTGCCCCCAGTTCTCTGCCAGCCCTGGCAGGCCATGCTGGGGAGACCTGCATTCCTAAAACTCAAGCTGAGATTTTTCAGGCTTCCAAGGCTCCTGTCACAGCAGCAAAGAGATAAACCTTGGCTAAAATTAGAGACCCCAGAGCTCTGGAGCAACAGGTAGCCAAAAACCAGGCTCAAGGTCTTCCAATGACTGTAAAATTCCATCGAACCCCTTTGCATAAAGAACAGAGAGTACATAGCTTTCTGTTTGCAATCACAGAATCAACCGAGTTGGAAAAGACCTTTAAGATCACCAAGTCCAACCATTACCTCAGGACTGCCGAGGCCACCAATAAACCATGTCACTGAGGGTCTCATCTAAGCAGGTTTTGAACACTTCCAGAGATGGTGATGGGATAATCAATCCAGACATACAACTTGTAATAGCAAACAATCAGACACCCCAGACTTCACACAGTCCTCTCCCTTCTCACAGAGGGCCATCCAAAGGGATGCTCATACTTTAACCAGTAGTCTGCAGGACATTCCTGTGGAAGCATCATGCTCTTTCTTTGATAGTGGAACAAGCCAGGAATGAAGTTAGTGATAGTGACACTAGTGCAAGTCTGGAATGAAATAAAAGTCAGGTCCTCTGTACCATCCTCTGAATGTTACGCTGCGCTGTTCACTGACACGTAAAGCTTTGTCTCCAGTGTCTCCAAATTAAAAGTACCTCGGACTGTTCTCTGGCACCAACACCAACTGGCATGGAACTGTTGCATCTATGCCATTAAACTCTCCTTGTCTCCAAAACATGGTGGCTGCATCCAAAACACCAACTGGGAAGAGTCTCTGGGCTGTGTGAAGCCCCTGCAATGCTAGGGAATTGTTTGGATAATGGTAGGTGACAAAAGACAAAGCTTTTCCTAATAATTTCACCATAGAAACAGGCAGGCTGGTACCACCTGATTTACTGGGATAGAGAAGCCTATCTGAAATCTACCCAGGCCTTAACGCTTGCCGGTATTAAGCAGTGCAAAGCTACCAGTTGCTCTGTTTGCCCCCATCACCAGTGAGCAGGGCTTTAAAAGGAGATTGTCAGTGTTCTCAGCACACTGACACTGGTTATGCCCATAGAGGTCTCCAAGAAAATGTGCTTCTAATTTAAAAGCTGTGTCAAATAAATAAGCAGTAACCAAAATTGAGAATGGATACTGTGAGCTACACTCAACTGAAGCAATTGACTTAGACCTTCCCTCACTACAGTAATGACTAAGTGCACAGCTATTTGTGGGACAGAGCACATCACCCTTGTTCACATAAGTGAGCATGCACTAGCTCACACATCTCACCCCCAGAGAAGCAAACATGGGTATATAACCAGGAGAAGAAACTCTCACCAAAGTAAGGGCTACGTGAGCTGGTAGTACAGGCTCAACCTACCTGCAGTGAAGTACATGAAAGAATTCCTCTTGCCTTATCAATTCAAGACTGGCTTTCTCTTTCATCTGAACTGCTCTCTCAGGTAAATGGCTCTCTTAGCTCTATTGTATTCTGTGTTGTGCTGCTGGAGTAAGTACCTCTATACCAGCTGGTGACTCAGCAGAGCAAAACACAGCTGTATTTTATTCCCAGGACACTCCCTGTCTTCTGCTTTATACGAGGAATGGAGAGAACACCTGGTGCAGGAGGCAGATTCAGTAACTCTCATCCTTAGAGATTCTTTGCTTTCAGACAGATTCTTCACTAGAAATTGTCAGACAACAGCTGAGAAAGGCCTTAGGAGAAAAAAGAATTTGGCCTCATAAGTCTAGACTGAGAAAACAACTCCAGAAACCATAGGGAGATTTTATAAGGGCCTTAGGATCAGCAAAATGACACATAAACATACTCAGAGTACTGCCTTAAACTCCATTTTCCATTCATTGCAGAAACACTGACTTGCACCAGCAAAGAATCAAAGGCCCGGGCTTTTTCAAGAAAGATCTTTTCTAGGAATACCCAGAAACATTTGTAGAAAGTAAATAGCAAAATGCAACATTTTAAAGGTAATTTGACTAAAGCTCAGAGGTATTTTTCTTACTTTCCTGTAATGAGAAAGTTCCCTATACATATTCACATATTCACAATAATTTCTCAATGAGTAAGAAAATCTTGGCTTAAAGCCCTGGCAGTTATCAGTACCATGGGAAGTCATCATTGCCTTCAACGTATTCCCCACAACAGTTAAGTATTTCCCTTATTTCAGGGCTGCAGGAAAACAAGACATATATAACTCGTGTAACTTAAAGCTAGCGGCGACTTCAGAAGCACTTCATAGTCTTTTCACCTGCATTTGGCAAAATACAGTCCAGCCTCCAGGCAGACTGGTTCCCAGTGGGGCCACAGGATGCTGCACAGAAGCAACTCAGATGTGTTAGTAGAGGCCCAAAACGACAGACAGGTTTTGTTTTCAGTTCTCTTCAGTTCAGCTGGCACAATGCTAAGACATTATTTTTCTCGATTAATATCCCATCCTGACACTGTTTGCCAGTCTTCGAAGGTCACAAGGCAGTCCTGTGGCAGCCTGACACCTTCCCCCTTCCCCATATTTCTTCTTCCTCCCTGGGGAAATTTATGTCCGCCTGTGGCATATGTCCCCTGTCCTCCTTTTGTGAGTACCCAGCCACAGCATACATTACATTTAGAAATGTTTTCTGGCAATAAATTACCTTTGCAATGTCTTCGAGGCCTTATGCTCCCCTTCACTGACCTCGTGGCCCTTACACTCTGGAAACATTTCTCATTATCTGTCTTAATCTCCCGCACAATCTTCCTTTCATTCCAAGCCTTTCCTTTCCTTATCACTTTCCTGCACTCTTAATTTCATCCAGTAATCTGTTCAGTCTTCTTCTTTCCCTGGTGTTTATACCTTATGCTTGGTTACTCTTTACACATCCTTGTCCATCTGTACCAATCCTTTGAATTGCACATAGGCTGCTGTTCTACTCAAAGCCCAGGCAAGCTCCCTCATCATCCTCCCTTGAATCCAGTGTGGAGTGATGTGAAGCAACTGTCCAGCATGAGAAACCAAACTGGGAACCTGGGAGTGTGCTCACATCAGTGCTGATCCACACCTGCCATTCCCTTATCCATCCCAGGCTTCAAACCCACCCTGTCAGCCTAGCACTGGAAGCAAAATGCTTTTCTTTTCTGGGTTTTGACACAGAAACTTATTCCTTCTAGTATTTCCCACTTGCCACCATAAATTGTAAGACAGCCATGGAAGCGAATAGCACAAATGTCAATCCACTCTCTTTTGAAACTCAGAGGGAATTCAGGCTCAGCGAAAGAAGCAGAGAAAGCCTCCAACTGGTTCTCATTTTCACCCTTCCCAAGGAGAGGTGGACTACAGGAAAATGTTAAAGTTGATTAAGAGCAAAACCAGGAAAAAGAACTTCAGTCTCAATATTAATCAGGTTAAGGTTTTCCTGTGGTACCCTTTTAAATTATGGGGATAATTCTGTTCCTATTGATTACAAGTAAAACTAATCCAATTCACACATAAAAGTAAATAATAAACTTCTCTTTCTTCACTTATATTTCCCTAGAGATGTTTTCCAGCAGAAAAAAATCTCTTCTACTGACTGAAGAGGGAAGCAGCCTGCAATTTGCCGTAAGGGAAGTTAGCTTCTGTGTGAACCAACATCCTTTCAGCAAACACTGTGAAGCAGAAATTCCACATCGTTCACATTTCCAAAAACCTTACACTAAAAGTGATCTTCCACTGGTCTAACCCACAGCGACAAGCTGCTTGGTCTCTTATCATGCTTAGATTGCTTTGCTGCCTGAGCTCACTTTAAACAGTGTCTTGTCCCAATCGCTCTCAGAAAAGGTGAACTTGAACAAAGTTGTGGAACTGGGTAGCTGGCAGGCAGCTGATGTACAACGTATGCACACATTCACTTCGGATCAAAACCTTTTTTTGCTGGTGATGCTGTTTTCAATACTTAATCAACCAAAGACACACCCTTCCCCTTCACCTCCTCATCAAACTGTGACAAATGCAGTCCCCTTAAATACTAGAGACAGTGATCTCTTCTGACTACAGCTGGTGATTAGATTATGCCCTGAAGCATAATGACTGATAACACTTCTCCCTTTCATCCCAATTACTGGCCTTTCTGCTACGCACCTACCCCTCTCTTCAGAGAAGCTACTGCAACAGGCATTAAGATAGTCATTTCCAGTTGTACTCTGATAGCTAATCTGCATATATTATTATGTCGATAATTACTGAGTAATAAATTATGTTGTAAAGACGAGAGACATTTTTCAGCAGAACTGCCAGGGAAAAAAGAAATGAATTTCCCCTGAATTGCAAAGATTACCTTTGTCAATAAACAAAATGGACCCTTCTGAAGTGTAAAGCACTGAGGTTTTAACGTACCTGAAATGTCATCAAAAGCAGGAGTAGACACCTTTGGACAGTGAAAACCAAACATTCTCCATTGTTAAAAGAACTTAACTCTAAACTGATCTGCACTGTTAAGAAGCAGAAAAAAAACAGTAAATGCAGAAAAATATGTTTAGGGAAAAATGCAAAGCTGTTTCAGTTTTAAACTGGATTAGGAATGAAGGAACAATCAGCAATAGAGTAATACTGTTGAGGTGTGAAAGAGTTTCAAAGACGGGAACACAGGAATTATGGCAGCATTTCAGCCCCAGAATCAAGGAAGTAGAGAAGCACCCTGTCTGCCGCACCGGATTAGGTCGGGAGCTCATCTGCTTCCAGTAGCTTGAACCAATGAATCTCTAATAGCGGATCAGTGTTCAGCAGATCTCAGGTCAGACACAGCATATTTCATCTTAAATCTTTGCCTTTAGCTATTATATAATTTTTAGGAAATTCATTAGCCAAATAAGAACCTATTCTAATCCTTAATCTCACTGAATTAATGCTCTCAACAACATCCTGTGGCAATGATCACTACAGTTTATATGCTTTTTTTCCTGTACGTGTTCCCGTTATTTGTCTCCTTCCTAAGGCAGACAAGTTGAATCCTTTTGTTTGCTCTCATTAAACAGTTCTTTTCACTCTTTCATATAATCTCCATTGCCCTATCTGAAGAGTAGCCACCGCCCCTGTGCTGAGGAGCAGATCCTTCTGACCTTACGTAGGACGTTTTAAGACACTGTCAAGACTCTTTAAAACACTGTTTCCTTCCCTTGGCTCAAAAAATACATAGGTGGGTGCATATACTTTGCAAGAAAAAGCTACCTAGGAACAGAGGAGAGTACATGGCTAAAGAATTGCTACCTTTGGCTCTTCTCATGAATGTGATCTCAGAAATCCCAGATGGCCAAAGTACAGTTATTGACTGGTGGGAAGCGTCATGCTACAACCTCAGGATAGCCCCAGGTGCTGATGAGCAAATCGGGGATTCACACAGCCACGGGAAATGATACCAGGCCATGGCATTATGAGCTGGTTCTTCCCATATATGTGTATTTTCTTCACTTGCAGTATCTGGCACTGCCACTACACTGCCCAGGCTCACCTAACCCTGCCAACACAAATGAGTGCAGTTTTGTGTAATCAGCAGACTGTACCAACATAAAATCATATAATCAACCAGGTTGGAAAAGGCCTTTCCCCTTGCTAATATATTCTCTCATTGCCTTGGGTTCTAAAACATAAGAGTTATACTTCAGCCACAGTCTTCCAGACCATCTTTTATTGGTTGTCACAAACTACCCATCCCTGCTATCCATGTCATCCCACCCACTGAATTTTCCTTCTTATTTACTAAACCTTCACTTTCCCTATAATAAGCAAACAACTCAGATCAAACTGCTCTGCACTAAAGATCACAGACAAAGAATTAAATATTGTATGTTCTTCATTCATCTTTAATATCATTACAAGTTTGTTAAAGGATTTATGTCCATTGAACAAAAAAGCTAGAGGCATTACTGCAGCTGAATTCAGATTGCTAAATGTTTAACAAGGATGCTGACATTACAAAAGCTGGAGTCTCTGATCTCTCCTCTTGAAAGCTATTCAGGTTGGTTGCAGGGGAAAACTATGTCATGGGCACCTGGGCACCTGCATTTTATTCTGTCTCAGTAACCCCCTCTCAGAGGAAGTGAAGCCATAAGGTCCCGTCCCAGTAACAATGAAGAGAAACTAATGAAGAGCTGGTTTATAGCCTTTTCCCAATCCTGATGTCCTGTCTGTGTCTGGAGGGCAAGTATAAAACATGTTTTTCAGTGCTACAGAAGGAAGTACAAGTAATTAGTCCTCACCAGGCAATTCACATACAAGGTTAATCAGGCCCCTCACTGGTTTTAAAGCAGACAGGACAAACAGTTTAGCAGGCTGACATGAGGAGGTCAGCGCAAGCGAAGGGAGAGGCAAATGGAAGCCCGTGTGCATCAGCAAAAAAGGGAATTGGGTGAATGCCTTTAGGGAGCCTACCATGGCCCTGTCTCCTATCCATTGTCCTGGTTCATCAGCTCTGTGCTCTGTGAACAACTGCTGCAGGAGCCTGTTTAACACACCAGTTGCAGAGCTGTGCAAAAGGGCTTGCTGCTCCACAGAGATGCTGCCTCAAAGACCCAGAGAAGATACCACACAAAGCTCTTTCCATCCCCAGACCAGCAGCCCGCTGCCCTTCTCTCACCATGGCAGGAGGTGGCACTTTGCTCTCTCCTGAGGTCAGACTTGGCTTGGAGCATACCAGGTAACACATCAGGGGCAGACTATGTGTTTAATTATTTCTCTGTTCAGAAATATCAAAAGTATATGTGCTTGACTTGGCATAGGTGCAGTTCCCTGTTAAGGTAGGAGATTTTCCTCACCTTAATACCCCATGAAGGCTGAATACGGAGTTTTCTTCCTGAAGCACATAGAATCATATAAAATCATGGAATGTTTAGGTTGGAAAGAACCTTAAGATCATTTAGCTCCAACCCTCCACCATGGGCAGGGACACCTCACCTTTTATTCCTACTTAACACACACAAAACCAAGGTGACTCCATAATGTCTTATTCAAATCAAGGTTTCGTAGTGAGTGGCAGAGGCTCTCATGGTGCTGACTTTTGCTCCAGGGCTCTGCATATGGCACAGCACACATGGCTGCACTATGGGGCACATCTACCTTTCAGTTCATTGCTGGGTCTATTGCTAGAGAAACTGGACTAGGAGCCCACTGAGCTCATTAAACTTCAGCAGCTACCGTAAGATACCAAGATTTATTTGGTCCTAAGAGCACACCATCCTCTGAAATTAGGCATCTTGACTAACAGAAATGTACTTCTGTGTCAGAAACACCCACAATGCCTATTACTGGCTTCAAACTCTAGCCTCTGTTTCCAGGTTTTCTTGATTGCAGAGCATTCCCCCTCCACCACCATCTTTAGCTTTCTTTATCAAGCAAGTATACTAACTGTATCACAAAGATCTAGCTATATTATCTGAGGTCAGAAGAATTTATCCAGTGCTTACCTTCAAAAGCCACAGAGCTAGGACTTTGCTCTTGAAATACAAGGAGCAGCCAGTCACTGTTCATGAGTTTGCTCAGATGGAGCAGCTCCCTGGCTTTATGAATGCTGGGTTCACTGCCTGTCCCATAAAAACCACAGCAAGAGAGTGCTGCCTTCTGCAGAGGAATCACACATAGTATTTTTGGAGCAAGTTTGGAGCACAGTTTTCACTCTGTTTCTACAGGACATTCACAATGTCTTTATTTAAACAAGTGTGACTTCACTTTCCATCAGGCCTGAACAACTGTATGATTTTTACATCAATAAAGTGTTCAGTCTGTACTTGTTTTACAGTCTTGGCAAGATTTCTCTATCACTGGTGTATCCCCCTCAGCAGCATGTTTTCACACTCACTTCTGCCACCCTCAGTTTGAACACTCAAATGTAGATCTATGTGCACATTCCACAATTGCATACACGTAATCTTTCAGCAACATATACAGTCCAGGCGATCCCAAGGCTGGGGCACACTGTCCTGCTAAAAAACAGAGGAGCAGAATCTAACCTCAAACTTTTCTGTATTCTCTTGAGTGCATGACAAGATGTTTCCTCTCCCTCTTTCAGGCATTGTTCACATACTATCAGGCTTTTTTTTCCCTAATTCCTTTATTCACCCTGAATAGTATTTTATCCCTCAACCAGTCCTATTGACTTCAGTGGTACTCCGGACAGGGTAAAGGATTTGCCAGTGGGGATCAGATTGCAAGGTCAGGGCCTCAGATTGTAAAATCATGCTTGCCTGGCATACATACCATTGTAAAGTACTGCGAACACTTACCATATCCTGAGACCGATTGCCAGCACAACAGTATCCGTAGTGTCGGAAACATTCATAGTGCTTTTCAACAGTATGCCAAGCAAGGAAGATTTTCAGTCTATGGTCCTCACCCTATAATCCAATCCCCACAAATAAACCCTCACCCTTGTGCAAAGTGAAGTCAGTGGAGCTCTAAAGAGATGTAGACTATTTCTTTGGTGACACAGGAAAGAAAGGGGGTTTAAGGCACAAAGGGGCTAAAACTTGACAAAGTTTCTGGTTTCTAGAGCTAGAGGACTTTAAAAGTAAGTGAGCTGATCATAAGTGTTTTGAAAGTGACAACAGAGAGAAGTTGCAAGGAGAAAAGTTGGTTTCCTCCAGAAATGTTTTGCATTATTGCCCACAATGCTCCAACACTCACATATCACTGCTTTTTACTTCCCTCTTTGAACTGAAGCTCACATGTACAGCCCAGATCTGAAGATCTGATCCTTTACTGGCTGGGCAGCAGTGCAATGCTGATTACTGAACCCATCCTTTAAGATCTAGCACAGCAAAAAGTTTGTGCCCATGTTACTTTAAGCATGTGAATCTGTGCCACTGTCATTATGAAGTCTGCCTGAGAGTCTGCAGTTACACACACGCTTAAGAGCTTTGCTGGATGAGCGCTCTTTGTTTCTGGAAGGTAGAGGAGCTGCAAGCCTGGAAATGCCAACCAGCACAGGCCCACCTCTCATTTGTCTCACTTTTATAACTTTGAAACTCTTCCTTCACTTTGGTAATAATGTAAAGTATCAACTAAAAATTGCAATGCATGCATTTCATTTGAGTTTTATTGCCTTAACAGACAGCATTAGATTACAAAAGAGGACATTTTTCTTCTCAGTTTTAGCTTATTCTTATGATTTATGATTAGATACAGCAAGAGTTCATAAACTTCCCTGACCTGCTGACAGTTTTTACAGGCTCCTTGATTTATTTCCATCTCAAACTTAACAGCTTTCATGTGACTGATATTCCTAGAGTCCTGGCATGGCTGCAGCACAGCCTGTGAGAGCTCTTCTAATCTCCATGTTACTAATTTAAATGAAGTCTTGGTCTGTTGTTTAAAAAAGACATTCGTCATCTCACGGAGGTTTACAGATCCTCTTGTAATGTAATGTCAGACACTTCTGAGATATGAGTTTTATAAAGCCTCCTGATATTGAGTGTTGTAAGACACACCAAGGTCACTTCAATATGCCGAAGAAAAAAAACATTTGCAAAGCAAAGGAAGAGGAATTCCTAAGAAACTGCATCGTACCGAGGACATTTAGAAATTATTTATACCATCTGCGAGTACATTTCAAAGATAAATCTGGTATTGGGGATAAAAGGGGGGCAGAGGGGGGAAGGATAAATTTGAATCCAGAAAAATCCACAGACATCCAGCCAACAGCTATGAGTTCCTGATAAAAACAACTCACAGAGCAATATTCTCACAGTCATAGAGGTTGCAGCATCAACAGTTTCCCAGTGTGCTCCGAAGCTACTGTGCTAACTAAGGCTGCTCTTTCAGCAAAGATGCAGCTGGCATTCTGTTTTCATTGTACACTTTCCAAGCAACAACAACAAAAAGGATACATTTTGTAATAACAAAGACCAAACTAGTAAGAGAGAGAAAAGGGAAAGAGAGCACAAGCGAGATAAGAAAAGTGGGTGTCTCTCTAAGCTGATTCCCTGCCCAGCTGAAGACAGAAAGATGCTATTTTTTGTCTCCAGAATGTTTAGAAACCAGTAATGTGAAGGTGTATGAAGGTGAAAGGAATCTAACTGGAAAACATCAGGCAGGTTTTCTTTGATACTGATGGGTACAGCAGGGAGAGAACAGCACCCGTAAATATATGTGAAGCTTCTGAGGTTCTCCAGTGAATATGCTTTAGGTGTTTGAGGTCAATCGTAATCAAGCCTCAGTCCGACAGAAAATTGCTTTTGTAATATTTATAGAACATATAAGAAATGACAAGCAACGATGGGTTGTGACACACTGGAGATACAAATACAGGTTGCCTAGATCATATGATTGATTGAACCCTTTTATTTTTGCTAGAGGAATTTAGCTGGTGTTACTGGCAACACACACCGAGCACTAAATAAATGTTACATACAGTAGCTTGTCAGAACTTATAAAAGAGCAATCGACATTTGCTTTACTGTCAAAACAGCAGCCTACGAGTTTCCTCTCTCTGGAAGGAGAATCTGGGATATCAAAGAACTCCATACAGCGTAATACATTCAAATCACAAATTCCATGGTTAAGTCTGAACCAGAATGATAGCTGCCCTCTTGCAATGAGCTCTGCCTGTCCTCAAACAAGACAACGTGCTTGCGGGTCTCATTGCAGCAAGCCAGCAGCAGCAGTTGCTGTATAGCACAGAATGTAGAGACAAATGTGGATTTAGCACAGAGCTTCCTATTCTACAGTCCAAACACAGATACTTTCACTGCAGATAGATGTGGAAAAACAGTACTGTCAGGGGTGTACTGTGCCTGCAACTGTATTGCAGCAAAGTGGATTAAGAACACAATGAGACGTTATGCCTAATTTCAGAGTTTGCACACACAGAGGAATTAAGGCCCCAAGATCTCATTCACAATTAGACTGAAAAACCTCTAAGATTTCTTTCCACTGTCCAAGCAGCGTAAAAAAGTCATATTGCACATGAAATGAAAACTCCCACTACTTTACCTTTCTAGGATTACATGTTTTCAATGTAAAAGTCATATCCTCGGCCGGGCAAAGGTTCATTTTACAGACCAGATCCATTGGATCAAAACAAAGACTGCAATAAATCAGCTTCATGGAGCTGTGCTAATTTTCCCATACTGGTCTATACCTCAGGAAGCATCTTTCAGCCATTTGCGTGGAAGAAAAGTTTGTTTAATAGTATTACCATGGGAGATGAGTATTATTCTGCGGGGAGCAGAAAAGAAAAAAAGCCCAGCATCCCATGAGCTGCTTCTCCTCTTTCTGATAAGGGCATAGGACATGTCTGCAAGGACAGATGAACTGTCAGCAAAATTCCTTCCCTGTTGAATTTAAATGCATTGCTCATTCTAAATTAATATTACTAAAAAAGTATTTTTGTCTCTATTGCATATCTGCCCTTTCTTAGAAGGATCTCTTATAAGGAAATCCCCCCTCTCCTTGAGTGATAAACCCAACTACACCAAGCCTTTCTGGAGAACAGGAAGTTCAGTGGTCTCTGGCATCCATCAACCAGACTTGTAAACCCACTAAAGATGTATCTGGATCTACATTCCTTTCCTCCTTTCCTCCCACAGGCTCACCAGGGGACAACAGACCTGGGCAACAGGTCAAGGACAACCACTTTCTCATCCCTTGTTTCATTCCTTGTTTCATTCCTAACTTTATCTGACATTAGTTTACTTCTGTCCTTCTTTGAAATGAGTAGTGTCTGCATTTTGGGTCATGTAGAGCAAATGCTGTCTCTGGCTGGAGGAGTATCCATGCCCTTCTACGGAAAGGTTTGAGGTCATGGAGTCAGTAGCATACTCCGCTACCTCTGTGTTAACCCTCTTTTCTATGTTTTTCTTTCCTTTTATTGGAAAAGGAGACTTGACAACAACCTGGCACTTTATCAAGAAGGCATGTTAAAGTCTCTCATCTAACTGCATAAACATCAACAATCACAGTTCCTGAGTCTTAGCAGAAGCTTTTCTTGCTGTTATTTCCACAAGTTCCAGGGTAAAAAGGGGTGCGTTTGCAGGACATTCCAGGTCAGCCAGTGTTACAGCAACTCAAGACTAGACAAAGTCTTCCAAACAATCCGAATCATATCATGAACAGCTTCTGCATACTTCAGTAAGATAAAATACATCCATCTCCGGGGCAGCACATGTCATACATCTTCTTCCTTTACTGGATGGAGTGTACATGTGTCAATCTGTGTGCAGTGTCTTCTATCAAGGTTAAGAATTGGTACCTGTCTCCCAGATTCTATAGCCTTCTAATGAGAAAGGTCAACAAATTGGTGGTAAGAGGCAAAGAATGAAATAGAACTAAGAAACATAACAAAAGAGGGAGAAAAGAGAAAAGAAAGAACTTCAATACCATACACTAAATGCCCAGATGTTAATAAAAAAGTTCTCAGTGGTTTACTTGGCAGGGTCTCACAGAAGGAAAGCTGGGGAGGGAAAGACCTCTCCATTGTGCAGCCTTTTCCTTTGTATCTCAAATGTATTCTTTATGTCGGCCTTTCATCTTCCCAACAGCTAACTCGGGGTATATTTACAATAAAAATAGAAGTTGGATTTGTTACAATTTGTTGAGACTGCAGATTTCCAATTAAAGGTGGTGGTATTCCTTCTGCCTGTACAGTTTTCACTTGGCTACTGAATGTAATGTAACTGACCCTTTAGAATTGCCTTAAAAAAATCACAAACACTGGTCTCCTTAAGAACTCATAAAGGATGAAAGAGGATAGGTTCTGCTTTGTTGTCTAAGGTTTACTCAGTAAAAGGTAGAGAATGTGAGACTTCACTAGTTGTATACTGATTGTATGGCTTTATTTCCTAGAACAAAGATGCTGTTCCTTCAAAGACCACTACTAGCAGCACAGGGAAATCATTTTAATATTTGACATCCATAGATCCATAGTATTTAGTGCTGTAGCTGGATTTTGTTCAAGTGAAAGGAATTTATCCGTGCCAATTAAATAATTCATTGCATAGTTCAAAAGACCCTGATAAGAATTACATCACAAACCATACTGCTTTTCCTGCTTTAATTACAAACCTGTAGTTAAAGCACATGACAGGGTTTCAGGGCTGGGTTCCACTTCCTGCTCTGTGATGGGTTACTGGGGGCAGTTTCCTTCATCTCAGTTTTCCTGGGCCACATCCTTTACTGGTGTAAATCAGCAGAGGTCCACCGACTGGAAAAGTACTCTGCTGATTTACACCAGTTGTGAATTTGACCTCTTGACCAAGAGAAAAAGTGGGAATGGAAATGCATTTTCTGTGTCAGAAGAGTCACTTGTTGATGTCAGTTAAAGTATTTGAGAAGTTTCATTCTATTTAAGAAATGAGACCGATATCTAACTTCAAAGACACCTAAAAAGGATTCTGTTAAGTATTTTAGAGCCTTTAGAATGACTAAATTACATGTTACATTAAGCTTATGAACAACACGCAGAAAGACATTCCAGGAACAGAATACCCAACTACACTGTAGAATTTTCTTCCCATTTTCTTCCTTATATTTTTTTGAGTATTTTCACTCTTTTGGACCAAGAGAAATAAAAATGCCTAGTTCAGCTCTGAAAACAATACCTTGCTGCTTTTGCTATTGCTACTCCTATTCATCAAGTGTTTTAATTAACATAGGGAAAATAGCTCTTTCTTACTGATGGAGCTATAATATGAGTAACTGAACTTCAAAGATGCCGGGCCAGATTGGATAGCAAACATCAAAAGCTTTTGACTCGTGCTGAGTAAACTTTGTATTCTGACACACAAGTTCTTATCTGTTCTGTTCCAGACTTGAGAGAGAGAGGGGCTGACTCTAACCAAATCACATTGTTTTTCCTTACAGCTGCCAACTTGGAAAAATATCAGGGCACAAAGGAACCATTAAAAACCAAACAAAAAAAGACATGTTTTTGTTAGTTCCTAAGCAACACAATATTGCCAAGATGGTGGCTCCTATGAAAATGAGAAAATATTAGTTACACATCACACTGTTATTTATTTATACTGCTCTAGGAAGCATTATTTTTTTTCCCCTTTTTGCAAACTGACAGATATTATGGAAAATCTGTTCTTTTGAGCAGGGTGTTTACACCACAACTGTTCTGTATGTTTTGTCAGCAGCTTATTCCATTTGTTAATTCCCATTTCTATTTTAACATTTGTTTTGCTAGTTGAAAAACAAAAAAAAACAATGCAGAGAATGAAAGAGAGGAGGAAGAGAGAAAAAGGGAGGGAGCGGGAGAGAAAGAATGAGGGAGGAAAGGAAAGGAAAGGAAAGGAAAGGAAAGGAAAGGAAAGGAAAGGAAAGGAAAGGAAAGGAAAGGAAAGGA
>WYDI02014965.1:0-36526 GCA_009867235.2 Psittacus erithacus
TCCAAATCCAGGGTAGCCAGTTCTCCTGATAGCTTCCGGAGAGGGCCCACGTTGTCCCTAGTCTGTCTTTTATTTGCTACATACCTAAAGAATCCCTTCCTATTATCTTTCACATCCCTAGCCAAGTTTAATTCTAACTGGAATTAAATTAGATTTTAAATCAGCTTGTTAAATGGGTGTGCTTCCTGAACACTTTGACCCCATACAGTGCTGAATATGAGAGCTCATTAAACAAGCTGATGTGACACAGGTATATTTTATCTTTTAATGATTTTTCTTCCTCCAGCACTCATATGCAAGATCTTCAGGAAGTGACCCAGGATCTTCACTATGAGAACTTCCGGTCTGAGAGGCTCAAACGAGGCGGCAGGTTGTTATCTTACAGTTGCATGCTGTTTCTTCCTCTTCTGAATTTATTTTTTGCTCCCTCTCTCTATCTCTTCTACCATTTCATTGCTAGGATTTGGTAGATGACGGCTGTCAGTGCCAAGTTCAATTGATCCATTTGCAGTGGGTGTAAGAAAAAGTATTACATAAATCTAATGGGGCAGTGGTGGCATTAATAGGGTGGAGTTTGAGTTCTGCTTTGTTTTAAGGCTTGAAACAGTTGGACTGGAATGTTTGAGGTAAGTAAGTAGGGCAGGTGTCTAGGATAAATGTCTTTTTATCTGCAAGCTAGATTAATGCTGATAGTGAGGTGGTTTTTTTTCAGAATTATCTACTGTAATATTTGGACTGTATCTTTAAAAAGAAAAGCTGAAATCCTCTGCAGTTATTGAACATAGAATCACAGAATGGTACAGGTGCATAGTTTTCTTTGCATAGCCCTTACAGGATAACGGCTTTCCACCCTATTTTGAGCTGTGGTGGGCAGGGCACAGCTTTGCTGGTAAGAGAGACAGTCAGAACGCCCCATATATATTTTATGGGGATATATTTTACTTAAAAAATAAAATAACAAGGTTTTTAAAGTTGAGTTTGAGTTCTTGTTGAAAACTTGATGTTTCCCGGTTTAGATTTTTCAGTTGCATCTCTTTTTTCAACCACTAGAGGGTTTCATAATTGCACATTTCAGTGGGTTTGATATATTTTGCAAATCTTTTTCCAGCAAGCTGTTGATATAGGTTTTGTCACATGCCCAGTCAGTTTTCAGGAAAACGAATTTGTGTCTGCCTGGAGCATTGGCCTACAAGTTCAGTTTTCCCTTCAGGCAAGGTGTCATGCTCTTCTGCCGCCATTTGAAATTCTCTCTTCTGAAGTTCAAGCTAAAAAAACAAAACAAAAAAAGATATATTTTGCCAAGTTCTGGTGTCTGTTTTCAAACAGGTATGTACAAAGATCTTAGAATTAATGTAACCTGAGGTCAACCAGAACTAGAATAAAGTTGTCATGGTTTAAGCCCAGCTAGTAACTCAGAACCATGCAGCTGCTTGTTCACTCCCCACCTTCTTCACCCCCCAGCTCCCAGTGGGATGGGGAGGAGAATCAAAAGAATGTAAACCCCACGGGTTGAGATAAGAACACTTCAGTTACTAAAGTATAATACAAAACTACTACTAGTAGTTATTACCCTTGACATGATGATTATTACAAGGGGAGAGAATGTAAAACTAAAAAGGGAAGGGATAAAAAACCAATAAACACAAGTGATCCACAAGACAAGTACTCACCACTCACCGACAGATACCCAGCCCAACCCAAGCAGTGATCTGGGCCTTCTGAGTGACTCCCCCCAATATATGGACTGGGCATGATGTGCTGTGTTATGGAATACCCCTTTGGCTAGTTTGGGTCAGGTGTCCTGTCTCTGCTTCCTGCCAGCTTCTTGTGTCCCCGCTCACTGGCTGAGCATGAGAGTGAGAAGTCCTTGATCAGAGTAGGCATTACTTAGCAACAATTAAAACATTGGTGTGTTATCAGCATTGTTCCCAGAGTAAAACCAAAATGCATCACTGCACTAGCTACTAGGAAGGAAAAAAATAACCGTTACAGCTGAACCCATGACAAACATTTACCAATTTTTAGAGGATGTAAAGTTACCTCTGCCAAGGACTTGGGACAACTTGATATTGAGCTGGGGTATATTTTTTTGTGAAACTAAAACATGGGTTTGTATCTTTTCTGGTTAAGTGGCCCATATCTCTTTGTTTTCACATTTCTGAAATGGTGCTAGAATGTAGTTAAGTTTACTATAAGTGAGGGTAATTTGCATGTGAATTGATTTCAAACACCACTGGCTGTGCATGGCAGTTAGTTCTTGTTGGCTGTATTCACTAGTGTGAATCCAGCCTTCTTAGAGGCTTCTGATAAGCATCACGTTGTTCAATTTGTGCTTTTGATGGCACTTGTGTGGTTAGATATATCAGAAGATCTTCCCCATTGCAACATGTTGTAGGAGAAATCTGTTAGCAAAGTGGTAGGAAACCTTGAAAATATAGTACATAAAATGTTTTGTTTCTCAATGTAAAACTGGAACGTTCCAATTAAGCAGGAGTTTGCTGAGGTACTGATTGAAAGCATTTGTTTTATTTTAACTGGAATATTCGGGTTTTGTATTGTACTTCAACACGTTACACACAACAAATCTTTTGGCTTTGCAAAAAAGAAAAATATAAAAGTGACTATACTAGAAAAATAATCAAATTTCAAAGTCTTACGTGGAGCAGAGGATAAAGAGTTCCTCTAATTGGAAGGATTCCAGACATGTACAATGGGTGTGTTACTTTTATGGTTTTGGTTATGAGTCTTTAGATGTTTGGCAGCAAACATGGTTCGTGAAGTTAGAGATGGGATAGAATTGCGCGGCAGGAAGGTTCTGTCTGGTGGTAGTCAAGTTTACAGATACAGAGTTTCTTAGAGCACTTGTTACTTGTTGCCTCCATATTTTTGTTACATTCGTCCAGCATTACCTTGAACATAGATTTTCATCTAGTTGTATTGATTTATTTCACCAATGAAAGGGAAGACTTAAATAAGGGAATAATAAGGAAAGAATAAAAGGGGAAGAATAAATCTTTGAAGGAGTTTTGAATTTGTTCTGTGTGGCATTCAAGTTGCAATCAGTTTGGATAATGTTAAGCTTGAGTAAACTGATGTCCTTGAATACTGTTCAGAGAGAGTTTTTACTGATACCTTCATGTGAAGATCTGTCATATTTTAGTAATAGCTAGAATGAGTTGTGAAGTTTGTATTTGTTCTGGGTGTAACTTTATGAAGGAGTAAAGGATAAATTGATGTCTTAAAAAGAATGTAAAACCATGAATTTCAGCTATGTGGGGAACATGTTTTAGTGAATTTTGGTTGTACTATGAAAATCTGACGTGTCTAAGGGCCTCAATTTTGTTAAAAAAACCTTCTGTGGAAGCACAAAATCTAGAATGTATGCATGTTACTGAAGAATATTCATCTTTTTTAGGAAAATAGAAGATGAAGAAGTAAATAAAGACCAGATTCTGCTTGAAAAAGAAGCTGAAGTAAGATGACAGAACTCTGTACTCTTGTGATGGGGGAATTTTTATCCTTGTGTCTCTACTTTAGGTCAAATGATTTATATCCATTTATATATATATAAATATATGTATAAAAGTATCTATATATAAGTATTGATAATTTGAAAAGGAAAAGGCAAAATTTGCTAATACAGAGTTATTCAAGGTGCAGTGACAAAATAATGTGAAGAGGTCTGGAGGAGTCTCAGAATACTGATTTACTGGAACAAGTGTAATCTGATAAAATGTCTGATTCCATTGTACTGATCAGCTGTGCATGTTATGTGGGGAAGGAGAACCATTCTCACATGAGTTAAGGTTCTAAATTTAGCAATTGCAGATTGAGAAGAAGTCAGATCAGCTCTGCATCAAAGGAGGAAACAATGGTAGGAATTGTTAGGGATAAAGAGTGAAACAGGAATTCTCATTCTGCCACAATGATAAATTCATCATGCATAGCTCCAACACTGTTTCCATTGTCTCCCTAACTCAAAAAGGATATAGCCAAGACTAGAAAAAGTACAGTAAAATGGCAAAAAGCAGGCAAAAAGGCTGAAGTGGAGATCTGAAGCACACCTTGTACAAGGGGAGATGAGGTTAATGATCTTGTTGGGAAGTAGATGGCAGAGGGGAAGGGGAAGGACCTACTAAGAGGCTTATATAAGCATAGGTAGCAGTATGTATGGTAGGTGGCTGATATGAAATAGAAAGATAGTTTTAAGATAGTCTGTAAATTGTAGAACTCATTAGCATGGAATTTTGTGCATGACAAGAATGCTCATAAGCTCAAGAATTCTGAGAGACTGTAGAGTTTTAGTTTCTCCATGAATCTGCTCACTAAACAAAAAGGTAGACTTTTTTGGTTTAGCAAGGTCAGAAATGACAGACTTTTAGAGTCTGAGAGCATATTTTGGGAAATACTGGGTGTGTGCATCTGGCTTTTGGGCTCTTCCATGCATTTGCTGATAGCCAGCATTGGAGAAAAGGCTGAATTAGATGGACTATTTAGTCTGCCCAGGAGCAAGCAGATGTTCAGTCTTCTATTAGTGATCTTAATAGCTACCCAAGTCCCAGGAGTAAAAATGAAAAGGGTTGTTGTTTCAAGGAATATAAAAAATGTAACCATTTCTTAGAATCATAGAATGGTTTGGGCTGGACGGGACCTTTAAAGCTCATCCAGTTCCAGCCCCCCTGCATTAAGCAGGGGCATCTTCAAGGAGATCAGGTTACTGAAAGCCCCATCCAAACTGACCTTGAATGTTTCCAAGGACAGGGCATCTACTACCTCTTTGAACAACCTGGTTCAGTGTTTCACCACCCTCATTGTAAAAGAATTTCTTATGTATAGTCTGAATCTACCCTCTTTTAGTTTAAAATTATTACCCCTTCTCCTGTTGCTACAGATCCTAATAAAAAGGATAGGGCCTGTCCCCAGCTTTCTTATAAGCCCCCCTTTAAAGGGGTATTGAAAGGCTACTGTAAGGTCTCCCCAGAGCCTTCTCATCTTCAGGCTGAACAAGCCCAGCTCTCTCAGCCTGTCTCCATAGCAGGGGTGCTCCAACCCTCAGAGCATCTTTGTGGCCTCCTCTGGACTTGCTTGAGCAGGTCCATGTTGACAACTCATAGGTTTAACTTTTCACAGTTAAACTTAAAAGTTTAGTTTGGGTTTACAGCATAGGTGCACAAAGGCAAAGACACACAAAAATATTTCAGTAGTGAGGTTCACTTCCTACCAGTCAGAGTTGGCTACATTAAAAGAATTTGACTGTTGTACATGCAATACAGCTAATTTAATCTTAGTAGCTGAGTTACGTAATTGGTAATGTTGCAGTGCTCTAAAACTGAGCTTCAGCCATGTCTCAATTACATTTATGTCTGCTTCAATGGTTTGCTTGTAATATGTGATTCCACCTAGTCCTTACTAGCAAGGGAGTTGGGAAGTGATCCTGACAATTTTTTTTCTGACAGATCCAGGTGTAGTTTGGAGCGACATACATAAGCTGTCTTTTTTCTGGTGATAAGCTTTAATAACAAGTGTTCAGCACTTCAGCATCATCATTTTTATTCATTTAACTTCAGAGGAAGCAGAAACTCCTATTTAAGGATGCTCAAAAGTCTCATCCCAAATTACAGTAATGAAGCCTGCTTATTTCAGTCAGTAAACTACCAACCTTCTGAAGGATTAAAAAAGCAGTAGAAGACACCAGAACCTGAGATTGTTATCTAACAGATAAAGATAATGCAGATGTTTCCTCTCTTTTATATAAATAACTAATAATGTGGTGGCAGCAAAGAATCATATTCTGAGGTGAGACTAGGTCACAGGATTCTTCTGTGCTACTTTTCCAGCTTCGTCGTATGCAGGAGATGATTGCAAGAATGAAGGCCCAGATGCAGCTGCAGATGCAAAGTGGAGACGGAGATAACAGCGCAGTTCATGAACACCATGTATAAATGGTAAAATGTTTAAATGGCCACTGAAAAGGTTTTTCCTTTAACTGCTCATTATTGTGGTTGGTATTAAGAAGTTTCAGAAAAATGTTCACAATGTGGGTTTCTGTGGGTTTCAGTCTTAATTTTTAAGGTTTAACTGCTGTTTGTGAAGTAAAATGGCTTGGAGCTGAGCTAAACATAAGTGTGGTTGTGTGTATGTGTGTGTCTATATATCCAAATTTTCCAGAAAGTCAGTACAATATATGCTGGCAAGAATCATGGAAGGAGTCTTTGAAATTGGGTAAACAGGTGATTCTCAAACTCATGATGAAGTAATTGTTTCATTGTGATTTTTAAAATGTGTGCTGTTCTTTCAGGTTTCTAAGTGTAAGAAGATAGCTGATCTTCAGTTGTATTTTCTGTCTTGATTTTAGATTATACCTTGACTTAATGGAGACCTTCTGAAGTTGATTACGTTGGTGTTATACCAGAAAGGATGCCTTTTGTTCAACATGTGACTTGGAGTTTGGTTTAGAGTTTAATGTGGAAATGCATTGTGGTAACTTGTGATACATATTTCATAACATGTAGTCAGTCAGTATTTTGTATATTATACACGTTTGACTTTGGTTTTGTTTAGTAATTCTTATATTGAGCTGATTTTCAATTTCCCATTGTATGAGGGATAAGAAATACACATTGAAACTTTTCCAGCCTGATAAGGTGTTAGATAATATTTTTTTTATATGATTTATTGGCTCCCTGCTCTTAACTTTGTATTACATGTAGAAATAAGCGGCTGTCAGTGTTACTTTGCTCAGTGACATGTAACGATCCCCACTAAAGATCCCTGCAAGGTTAACTTTGTATTTTCTGCTGTGTTTAGGGGTGTGTAAGTCCATGCCCTGAGTCCATCAACCCTTTTTTTGTCTCTGCTCACTGCAGATGTTTTCATTGGCCTCTGCAAGTATCAAATTAATTCAAGCATGTGTTTTGTCTTAAGAAATAAGAGGTGATGTCTCTTCAAGAGGCACACTGTATTTTATATAATAAGCATGATTTAACCTTGTGGGATGTATATTCTTCATTCTATATTGTTTGCCTGAACTCTTTTTGCAGAGAATTTTTAATATTTTTCTTGAAGGCCAGCACAAATCAGTCCTTTTATTTTCTGGCTTTACTGTAGCCAAAGGAACTTAAATAATGCCAATGTTGCTAAATGAGTTTAAACCCCAAAGAGTTATTTTCATGGAACATGGGTGCTTCCTATATCCAAACACATAAGAGATTCTAGAATTCCTAGAGAGTATTTTCATACAATTTTTAGGGCATTGGAAACTGTTGATTGTAGTATAAAATATATATAATAGTACACTCCTCTTGTTTTTGAAGTGATCCGTGCCTGACAGTATCAATGCAAACTGTATTTTAAGGTCTTGCTCTAAGATGGAGTCAGCAGTATTACTTCAGAAGTGACTTTGATAAGTTACACTTCTCTTTTTTTTTTTTTTTATGCCAAGGTCACTTTCCTTAACGCCGATAGTAAAGAAGACTGGTTTTTAGTATGGCTGGACTTGTACTACATATCGTGTCTGGTATTGCATTTGCATTACATAAGAACAGCTGTACAGTACAGCTCCATAGGTGGCAGCTGGGAGGGTAAGCAGTAATATACCATAGTTGGTTTTTACTACTTCTGATAAAGACAGCAATCAGGTTACCTAATCTGATCTGTTATAAAGCATTGCTATCTGACCAGCTAACAAACAGCTAGAATTGCAGCTTTTCTCTTTAAGCTCAGGTGCAGCTATGACTTTGATAGGTTTGGGGTTTTTTTTTTAATGTTTCTTTGAAAAAATTAATAGGGTTTGTACAGCTAATGTGTGATTCCAGCGCTATTTCCGTGGCTTAATTAAATACAAACCTGCAAAGCAACTGAAATGTTTACCTGTCTGAAACTGTTTGAGAGTTGGTTTATATTTGATCTTTATAAAAATGTGAAGTAAAATTCTGCATTCTAGTCTTTGCTAGGGAGCTCCAGTTTTCTTCTCAAAAGCAGTTACTGTCAAAGTTATGTACAACTCATTTGACCTTCCTTAACCTGGACAAAAGTGGAAATGAGAACCTTTTCCTATGTTGAGGTGCACAGAAGAGTTAAGTCCTATTTTGTCATATATTTACATATAAAACTTAGATGGAAAAACATGCACTTCTAAGTTCTTGTCTTGCTTTTTCAAAAGAAAGTGTAGAAACAAAGTAATGTGACAGTATTGTCAGAAAACACTCCACCACACCTGATATAGTTCTGCATATTTTGATGAATTTTGTGAGTCAGTTGTCATAAGTTTCGAAAATGACATTACTGTACACTTAAGTCATTGAGTATTTTGTGAAGTCCCATGCTGTGCTTAGTGCCACAAATCTGTTTTGTTTTCTTGGGGTTTTGGTTTGTTTGTTGTTGTTTTTATTTTTCCCTGATAATGCAGCATTTATACAGTTTTAAGCTGTTTGTCTGGTCTTTCTCTGTTAAATGTTTTGCACGCAGTATGCTTCAGATGCTGTCTGCTTTGCCAGCTCTGGGACATCCCATATTTTCACCTGTAAGCTTGGTAAGGGTCTGATAAGCTGCAGTAGTACTATGAACACACACTTGAAGAAAAACTGTGAAATCAAAAATGCATGCAAAGGGAGACTGGTTGCGTGTGTGTGTCTCTCTCTCTCTGTATGTTGGTTTGATAGTTTTCTCCTGTATTTTCTAGCATGGGAAGAAAAGCAGACTATCCATGCATTTAGTGCTGTTGGGTCACTACCTGTGGAATTATTCTAAGCAATGTCTTATTCTTTGAAATGTCATTGGAATTATTTTAAGCAATGTCTTATTCTTTGAAATGTCATTGGAATTATTTTAAGCAATGTCTTATTCTTTGGAATGCCATGTTTCTATTAAAATACTTGATCAGGGTATTCTGCTTGATTCTTAGGCAGATAATTTTTGATCTACAAAATCTAGCAGGAGAAGTATTTTCCTATGTTTTGGTTTGGTTTTTAATAAGAAAAGGCAAGTTTGTCATTTGCTGTTTTAAGTGAAATACTTAAGACAGCCAATTGTTTCTTCCTCCCAAGTCTTTGGGGCAATCATTCATAGTGTGCCTGATGTCTCTGAAGGTCTGTTTCCCCTTCACTTTCTTGTGGTGGTCTTGTAATTTATGGTTTCACGGTAAGACATGAAAAACGAGACTACCTTTCTCAGATTCTGTTTCAGACAAACTCAACTACTGGTAGAAGAAATACTTGGAGACAAAAGATAGCTGTTGTTCAGTGACTTGCTGAAGTAGCCACAATTCTTTTTCTGTTACAGCATTGTAACGGTTTTTATTTTAGGAGTCAAAATACTTTTGAATTTGCAGAGCTTTATAGTTGGTAGCAAAAATTACTTGCTCTTAATACAGAAATTGTTATATTCTGTTTTATGTACTGCCAGTAGCCAAAACTAAAATAAAAAATGCTAAAATACGCCTTTTTTTTTGTTATGATTCTTTATTATAATCAGCCTTTGCAATATTACTTTGTTTGTGGTGATGTATTTTAAATATAAAGAAGAAATGCAGATGTGTTTGAAAGAGAATGCACTGATGAACCTGCATAAAATATGGTTGTTTAGTATGATATGCTCCAAGTGTATTGGTACAGTGCATTTCCCTATGGGTGTTCCCAGAGCTGCCCAAGTCCTACCTATGGGATCTTGCCTTTCCAGCAGTTCTCACCTAACTTGCATGTCCCTTAATTATTATGTATTTATGTTTCATTTATCTGCAGTATTTAGTGTAGAACTGGTACATTAAAGGAAGATGCATCTTTAGGCTATAGGGAGAGGAGAGAGAGGCAAAGCAGCATCCTGAATATGTCAGACTACTTTTTGAAAGAAGACAACAGGTTGTAAGTTTTCTATTTGGAAATGTGTGGATTAGTGGCAGGGGTCTTCTCAAACCTTTTTATTATACACTCTTATGTAGAAAGAAAAAGGAAGATTAGGCTTGAAACAAAAAATAAAAATATTACAGTACTGTAGTATAAATATTATTAAATTCATTATAAACCTAACTGTCCACATTGCAAATGTCCTTTGTGTACTTTTTTGCCATTGACAGTGCTGGAAGGAATGTTGCACTAATGCATTTTTAGGCAGCATGTTGACTTATGTGCTTAGGGGCTGGAACAAGTTTTATTTTACTTTAAATCTTCTTCATAAAACCAAGCTATCACATTATTTTGGAGAAATTGCAGTGCATTGTTAGTATATGGCTATGCAGATAAACTCTCATGGGTTTTAGATGCAGTAGCATAATACAGCTAAATATATTTGGATTTTCTGTATAATTGTGTGGGTTTTAACCTTTTTTTCTCTGAATTCATTTATCATCCAATTTATACCTGCACTTCTATGAATATTTTTTTCCCAGTCCTTTTCACCTACTCGTACCATTCTTCAACATACTCAGTATTCATTTTCTTCTTATTGTCCCTGTGCTATTCAGTGGATTTTTCTCTTCTGTCTTTCTACTCCTGTCCTTTTTTTGTTTCTTTAAGAATCCAGTGCTTTTCTTGTATTTCATCCATACCTTTGGGGTAACATTGTTGTAGGTTCCATTTGTCTTGGTTAGAGTGACAGTTGTCTAAAGATGTGTTCCTTTTTTTGAAGAGAGTAGTTGGAGCCACCTTGGTTCTTCAGCAAAAAAAGAGACTGTGTAGAGCCTCTTGTGTACTTGTTTCAGGTCATTCTAAGTATCAGGATGGCTGGGCTGGAAGTCAAATTAACACCACTTGCTCCTAGGCTTTGCATTTAGATGACACCTGTGGGTAAGTTGCTCATACTTTATATAATGACCTCAGAGTGAGGAACTGAGAAGAAAGCTGTCTTGTGATGCGAGGAGAAAAGAATGTTTGGCATTTCATTAACAAATGCTACCAAAACATTCAGCCTTTCTCTTAGCAGTGCACTGGCAGTTTTAACTATCCTGGCAGCAGTATTAAAAGGTCTATGCAAAAAGAGGGATGTGGGGTTTTGCTGGTTTTGGTTTTGGTGTTTTTTTTTGGGGGGGGAGAGGGGTTGTTTGTTTGTTTGTTTGTTTCCCAAAAATTACCAAATGGTTTGGGTTGGAAGGGACCTCAAAGCTCATCCAGTTCCAACCCCCTGCCATGGGCAGGGACGCCTTCCACTAGACCAGGTTGCTCCAGGCCCTGTCCAACCTGATCTTGAACACTGCCAGGGATGGGGCAGCCACAGGTTCTCTGGGCAACCTGTGCCAGGGCCTCAGCACCCTCACAGGGAAGAATTTCTTCCTAATGTCAAATCTAAATCTCTCCTCTGTCTGTTCAAGGTTATTCTTCCTTGTCCTCTCACTTCAGGCCCTTTAGAAAGCCACTCTCCAGGTTTTCTGTAGGCCCCCTTTAGGAACTGGAAGCTGCTATTAAGGTCTCCCCAGAGCCTTCTCTTCTCCAGGCTGAGCAAGAGTCTCTTCATCATCCAAAAAAATGTGAGGTGCTGTTACTTGCTTGTGTGTCCTTTTATATGAAGATTTGAATTATGCCAAGATCAGGCTGTTGTCACAGTAACCAGGTGAGAACATGTGCAGGAAAGTCCAATTTCGTGTAATTCTGGGTTAAGTCCTGAAACTGGGAATGGAGGGAGCATGAGGGGAAAGAAGTTTGGCTAAGGAGTGGTTTGATGGCTGGCTTTGTTTACAGTGCAGCCCAGCCACGACAGGATTGCCTGTGTCTGGATCATAGCCATAGATGGGTGTGTCGAAGTTTCAGGTGTGTCCGTGAGTTTCTACAATGTTTAGCAAGGCAAGATCTTCTGATGGAGCTGTGCGTTTGCAAGGTTAGTTTTGGTGCTTGAAATGCAGCAGACAAATGAAGTTTACTTCCACCCACAGGAATGAGAGCCTGTAAATCCAGCAAGGCAGAGGAGGTGACCATCTATTTCAGACAGAGAATAGCATTCTTCTTGGAAACTACCTCTGGCTAGAGTGGAGGCGGCCTTGCAGACAGCTCCAGTTGTTAAGAAACAGGTCCCACAAAGCAAGGAGTCCAGTGCTTTGATTGCTGTGGGAAAGCCTGAGCTCCATGGTAGGAAAAGAATGAGGAGAACTACTCACTGCAAAGCCTGGGGCTTACTCCTGTTCACATTGTTTGAAACCCAATATAAATGGTTTTGTAGGATTGATGCAGTTAATTGTTCATGATCTAGTCTTGGTCCTCATTGGATCCTCAGCTTTGCACATACCTTCTTTGGTGATGTAACTGGTGCGTGGCACCTCAGGTTTAAGCTATGGCTGTGTTCCAAGAGGGGTCCATGTTGCCAGGTACAACTTTCTGCTCAACCATGAGCCCCATAAAGGAAGATACAGACAGCAAAAGGTCAGTGAGATTTGAGTTAAAAGACATGCCAGCCATTAGCAACTTCACTGTGGAGGTATTGTATTTCAAGTGTCTCAGGCTGGCTGCCCTCCTGATTTTTATTAAGAAACAAATTGAGGATGGTGGGGCAAAGAGAAGGAATCACCTCACTTTTATAAGCAGAAGCCAAAAATTCATGGGAAAATTCCTGTGTAGGAAACAGGGGAGCTCCCAAGTTATGTGAAGATAACTCAGCATACTCTATAGAATGAGTCAATAAACACACCCTGAGAGCTAATGTAAAACACTCATTGAAACAGATCCTGTGCTGCTTCAACAGGATGTTTATTTAAAAAAGGGAAAGGCACAGTGAAATGCTTTATGTTCAGAACATGCCCACTCCTGTGCCTCCTAATCTGCAATTCCCCTGTTGTTTTGATGTTCTTGATTGATTTCTACTTTTAAGAAGCTTTTCCATAAGGGAGAGCCTAAAACCTAGGTCAGGCTGTTCCTTTAGTGGTGCTTGCTGCAAGCTCAGAGCCTTTTCCCCTGAAGAGAATGTGTGATTTGGCTCTCTGGTGGTGTTTTGGTGAAGCAGTTACCTTGCTGACTAAAGCTCTCTTGGGGAAGTTTGTTCCCAAAGCAAGAAAAGTGGGTTTGATCTTCCTTTCATGCCAAGCAAATAGTGTCAGGCTGCCTACTTCATCTACTTGGAAACCTGGGAAAGGCAGCGTATGTGTCCAGTTGCCTTATGCAGCCCTGGGCTGTGCTCAGTTACTGCCTTTCGATGGCATTGAGAGCTTAAGGGCTCTGTTTCCTGGTGCAAACAGATGAAACAATGTTTGTGGGGATCTAACAGTTTGCTGCTTTGCTAGCAAGCTACCATTTGGTTGCCTCATTTTTGAAGGTAACATAAGGTAGCACAGTGTTACTGAAAACCTCAAGTCAGGTTTATTTGGCGGTAAAATAATTGTTATACTTATCTGTGATCATTGTCTGAAGATCCGTTTTTTCTTTTCTTTTTGTTCTGAAGTATTTTGTTTATTAAATTGGTCTAAGCCTTTTTCTCCTTTATGATTGTTCTTTTTGTTTTGTTTTGAAACATAGATCCTTAAGATGCTGAGCTGTGTGGTGTGGTTGACACACTGGAGGGCAGGGGTAACATCCAGAGGGACCTGGACAGGCTGGAGAGACGGGCCTGTTTGAACCTCCTGAAGTTCAACAAGGCCAAGTGCAAGGTGCTGCATCTGGGTCAGGGCAAACCCAAGCACAAATAAAGGCTGGGCAGAGACTGGATTGAGATCAGTCCTGAGGAGACGGACTTGGGGGTGTTGGTTGACGAGAAGCTCTCAACATGACCCATCAGTGTGCGCTCGCAGCCCAGAAACCAACCATGTCCTGGGCCGCATCAAAAGGAGTGTGACCAGCAGATCAAGGGAGGGGATCCTGCCCCCTACTCTGCTCTGGTGAGACCTCCCCTTGCAGTCCTGTGTCCAGCTCTGGAGCCTGCAACACAAGAGGGACGTGGAGCTGCTCAAGTGAGTCCAGAGGAGGACAGGCTGAAATATTAGTCCAATTCTTTTAATGTAGCCAACTTTGACTGGTAGGAAGTGAACCTCACTACTGAAATATTTTTGTGTGTCTTTGCCTTTGTGCACCTATGCTGTAAACCCAAAATAAACTTTTAAGCTTAACTGTGAAAAGTTAAACCTATGAGTTGTCAACATAGACCTGCTCAAGCAAGTCCAGAGGAGGCCATGAAGATGCTCTGAGGGCTGGAGCACCTCAGCTCTGAAGACAGGCTGAGAGAGCTGGGCTTGTTTAGCCTGAAGGAAGAGAAGGCTCTGGGGAGACCTTAAAGCAGCTTCCAGTCCCTAAAGGGGCCAACAAGAAATATGGAGAGGGGCTTTTTACAAGGGCCTGTAGTGACAGGAAAAAGGGGAATGGCTTTGAGCTGACAGAGGGGAGATTCAAATTTGACATTAGGAAGAAATTCTTCCCTGTGAGGGTGCTTAGGCCCTGGCAGGTGCCCAGAGAAGCTGTGGCTGCCCCATCCCTGGCAGTGCTCAAGGACAAGTTGGATGAGGCTTGGAGCAACCTGGTCTAGTGGAAGGGAGTTGGCACTGGATGAGCTTTAAGGTCCCTTCCAACCCAAACCATTCTATTCTGTGATTAACTGGGCTCTTGAGTAGTTGTGTAGACTAAGGTTTACTGGCATGTGAAAAAGAGGTGATCGTTTTCTCTTTTTAGAAATTCAGATTTAGGGGGTGGTTGTTTCTCTTTGGTGATGGCTTGTTCCCCCTCCCAGCCACTTTACAGAAGTTTTTGATGTAGATCTTTGAAGCACCGTGCAAGTTCTGACTGGATTGTATCCTTGTACTGCTCCTCTAAAGAAATAAGTAATTGCCTGATTTTAATGGGTAGGGAAATTAGATGAATGTCAATGAGATTTTAAACAAAAAAAAGAAATGGGGGGGGGGAGAACTTTCTGGTGCTTCCAGTTGTGTGGGGTTGGGTTTTTTAGGCTTTGCTGCTTCAAATATGTTTGGTCAACCTCAGGTGCAGGTTTTGGTAAGAAAAAAAAACCAACGTATAAATTGCATAGCTGTAGAAAAGAACGTTTCATATCTGTTCAATATTTAGGCTATTACAGTCAAAGAACTGACACCTATCAAAATATGTTAGAATTCAGTTTAAAGCAAATATAGGGGAATTCTGATAGTGTCTTCTGCAGTAATTTACCACACGGGGGCAATATGCGGTTGGACTGAGTTGTTTACCTGTAGGTTAGGAAAATAAGCGGCGCAGTTGGCAGGTTTTGCCGGGACTTTTGTTTCAGTGTTGTGGCTCAGCCGCTGTATTTCTTTGCAGCTTGTAGCCTGTGCATGCTCTTGATTCCTGTGCTGTTGATTCAGAGCTTCTGCTGGCTATACACTGAACCTTCTGGGTAGTGAGAACGTGTTTAGACTGGTACACTAATCCAACTGAAAGAAGTTGCAGAGCAAGTGCCTGCGCCTGCGTGTACACACACAGGTATGAACATCTGCTGTGTTTCATTTGTCTGTTATAATTGCCACTTTCACCATGAGAGCCAACTTAAAATGCAGCTATGATTAGGAAAGTCAACACAGGCAATTGCAAAAAAGGATGGTATCCACTATTTTTTCTGTTAGCAGGTGAGCAGTATTTTCCCTCTATGTAAGCTCCCATGCCTATTCTAAAGAATTGGTTAACACTGAAGGTTTAATTCTAGGTCACAGTCTGAGGCTAGTGGACTTTTCACTTTATAAATGATAAGGTAATCGGTTAGGTACAGTGTGTGTAAATGGGCTGCTGAAAAATGCTGCAGAGGTAAGCAACCTGAAAAGCCCAAAGGATTACACTGGTGGGAAGTGTGATAGCATGACTGGGGAGGGGTGGGGAGCAGAAGTAGGTTAAGATTGGAAGTGGAAACCCCCTTCCCCTCCAGAGTCCACCAATTTCTGTACCATGGAAGTTAGTTTCTCTATTTGGCTTAGCAAGATGCTGCTAATGATGAGTACTTTTGACGTTGTATCTCTGCCAGTAGAACAAGGTGCATTCTGCCAGGTTTTGAAGTCTCTTCATTACTGCTGAAGAACAGAATTTCTTGTACCTCCAGGTCAATTTTAACGGTAAGTATACCTGGTATAAGACAGTAATTCTGTAAAGTAATATGTACTGGTATTATTCAGGTGCTATTCATTCTTTGTGCTGATCATGTCGAACAAATCTCTGATTATCCAGCAATTCTTTTTTGATTTGGCTTGAGTCTTTTGCCCTTTGCTTATGACAGTCAGTGCATTGATCAAATTCTGTGATTTCACTCTCTTTTTCATTTTTTCCTACCATCTGGAGTATGATTGGCCTGTAAGTACAGAACAGCACCTGGCTATAATGCTGAAATTGCCATGATTTTCCTATTTGAGAAATGGTCTGATGCAATTCTGAGCTGTTAGGAAGAGGGCTTGTTGAGGAATGATTTGGCAATCCATGTAGGCTAGTCTACTGAGATGTCTAAGTCAATGTGAAAGACAATACAGTGAGACAAGACAACTGGTCTCCTGTTTGGTTCTGCTGCACAGACCTTTACAAACTACAAAGTACTGCAAAGTACTTGACTGAGGTCTTCTGGGATGAAATTCATTCGGATCAGGAATACGACCAGGTCAGTCACTAACTGTCATGACAGTCAACTTAAGATGTGGTCACATTTATGGAAATAAGAAGTTTTCCCTTGGAGGACCTCTGAGGTGCTTTATGGCTGGTACTGTGACACCAGGTCCTCAAAGGTGAAGGGAAAGAAGAGTGACCATCCTGTAGAGAAAGCTGTCAGCCCTTGCAGTTAGTCCTAACCAACACTATGCTTAGGTGTAGGCTAACAATGTGTACAGCATGTCATTGAATATCTCTAGATGCGAGAATTGTAGTAGAAAGCACTGAACCAGCTTGAATCAAAGTAGGACAATGGCAGTGACCTGTGGCATTTGCCCCCAACTTAAAAGGAATGTGAATCTGTTGGAGTGAGTCCAGAGGAGGCCACAAAGATGTTCTGAGGGCTGGAGCACCTCTGCTGTGGAGACAGGCTGAGAGAGCTGGGCTTGTTCAGCCTGGAGGAGAGAAGGCTTTGGGGAAACCTTGGAGCAGCTTCCAGTGCCTGAAGGGGCCAACAAGAAAGCTGGAGAGGGGCTTTTTACAAGGCCAGGTAGTCCCAGGGAAGCTGTGGTTGCCCCATCCTTGGAAGTGTTCAAGGTGAGGTTGGATGAGCCTTTGAGCAACCTGGTCAAACCCTACTGCCAGGTACCATCAGCATAGGTGATATTTTCTGCTCTGAAGAATTGGGAATGCAGATTTGAAAAGGAAAGAAGAGATACTTCTTAAGGTTCAGGTTGATGGCAAGAAAGTAGATCATGGAGAAATATTTGTGCATCCTGCTGAACTCCCCATGCTATAGTTGAAAGGCTAGAAATGAGCTGCAGGTAGAAACCCAAGTACTGGGTGCGGGGGCACTTAAACATGCATCACCTTCAGTGCTGGACTGTTTCAGTACTGTAAATTACATGTGTTTTGTGTGAGCAATAACAGCAATATATAGTGAAGCCTAAACAGCAGAGTGTTGATGCTTCTGAAGACTTTACCATATCTGTAATTATTGCTTCCTGTCTGATTGTTGTTGTATTTTGCCTTTAAAGTGATCCCATCAGATTTGTTCTCTGACATAGCAACAGCTACTTTTTTTTGCACAAGAGAAGTTCTACCCTTTTTAGACATTAAAGCAAATGATTGAAATGAAGATTGCTCTGAAGTATCTGCACTTTAAAGGATGCAAAACTATGTTAGTGCTTAAGCTGCGACTAAAACCCATTGCCTATGGAAGTGTAATGTAAATGGTAGGCAAAACAGGATACTGAAATATCAATTTTGATAATGAAAGCACTTCAGTTTATTGGAATCATTAGTGGCTTTATGAATGGAGTTATCTAAAATACTGTGTATGCTTTTTGTAACTTTCCTGATTTTTTTTGTATGCGTGAGATTCTTCAGCTCCATTTCACTTTTGAAGAAATAATGGGATATATTTTTAAAACCTTGTGTCTTTTTTCTTAAGAGATGAGAATGTTGCTAGTCAGGAATTACTCATTAAATTTGCTTCTTTCTGTGGGTGACAGTGGTGAAGTTCCTCCAGGTTGAAAGGGCTGTTCTGCATGAATTGTGTGTCTTGTTTAATATAAAAGTCATGTGCTATGCTAATACTTTGTTTTTCAAATTGCTGCAAAAAGGTCAAGTTCTCAGAAACAAGGTGGCTCTTCACATTTCTTGGGCTATTGGCCATCAATCCATTCCTAGAGAAATACAAATATTTCTCTCATTTCTGTTGCTTCTCATCTTGAAAAGCAGGCTCTAGTGACACGTGGTACATCAGGGGATCGGAGGGGTTTGTCAAAAGCAGTCCTTTTTGGGGAGTACTCTGATCTTGTAGGGACAGGACAAGGGGGAATGGCTTTAAGTTGACAGAGGAGAGATTTAGATTAGACACGAGAAAGAAGTTCTTCCCTGTGATGGTGGTGAGGCCCTGGCACAGGTTGCCCAGAGAAGCTGTGATTGCCCCATCCCTGGCAGTGTTCAAGGCCAGGCTGGACAGTACTTGAAGCAACCTGGTCTAGTGGAAGATGTCCCTGCCCATGGTGGGGGTAGGAACTGGATGAGCTTTAAGGTCCCTTCCAACACAAACCAGGCTGGGATTCTGTGATTCTTGGTCCCCTGTCTTCAGTCAGCCTCCGCATCTGCTTTTGAGCAGACTCAGAATCTGGGAGGTGCAGAGGTCTGTTTGGGCAGAGCTTTGTTCATCCTGTGTTGAATTTCCTACCGCATTTGGTTCTTGGTGTTACTCAGTGACGGGCTTGCTGGCTGGAGAGTGAGGAGGGGGATGTTCTGACAGTCTTCAGCCATCTGTGCTGGATCTTAGCACGTGGGTGCAGCACTTGTGTCTTCTCCCCTGTTCTGTAAGTGCTGTGGCTCTTTGTGTCTCTATTTAGAATCTGTCTGAAAAAGAAAGGTAACTAAATGAGATCTAAAATGTTTATTATTCAAAGCAAAACACATGAGATTTGTTGCCTGGATCCTAGTGACTGCTTCATGTAATGATGTTTTACCAGGGCAGCACTCACCTGTGCAAATGGGATTTGTCAGTGTTTTGCACCCCTGGGCAGAGCATCTGCTGCTGGCTCTGGGTGCTTCGGTATGTGTGGCTGTGTGATTCTATGTTCCCTTTTTGGGGGCAGGGGCAAAGGGGAAGCCTTTCTGCGAGCTAACTGTTCTTCAGCTCCGGCAGGAAAAGATTTCATATAAATGTTCTTTTAAAGGTTGCAACCCCTGCACACTCCTCATGCCGGAAAACAAACATTTTGGCGTTTGTTTGTTTGTTTGTTTTTTAAATAATACTAAAAGCCTGGCAGAACTGATGGGACAGGGACAAGAGTGCCACAGCAGCCCCGCGTGACGATCAGGAGCACGGCATGCTCGAAGAAGGGATCAGGTTCATTCTTGCGTGTCTCCATCTCTTGCTGCTCCTGCGCACAGGCCGGGACTCCCGCACCCTCAGCGCGGTTCCCTCCTCCGGTGCCAACGCTCCCCGCGGGTCCCGGCGGCTGGAGCAGCTGCGCTGCGCCCGGGGCGGTGCCGAGCCGGGCCGGGCCGCCTGAGGGACCGAGGCCCCGCCCCGCCCGGTCAATAGGCGGGGCCGGTGCGTGCGGGGTGCGGGGGGACGGGGCTGCTGCGGCGGCGCACGGTGGGACGGCGGCCGGCACCGCCCGGCCCGGCGCGGCCGTAGGCGCTGAGGTGAGGCGAGGTGAGGCGCGGTGCGGTGTTCCCCGCGGGGCCGCCCCAAGCCGTGCCTGACAGCGGGCTCCGCGGGTCGGGCAGGCGGCGGGCTGGGAGCTGAGCGAGACCTGCAGCCCCTGCGCGGGCCGTGGAGCGGGGCTGCCGGCTCGGCTCGGCCTGTCCGCGCGTCGGACGCTTCCGCCGCCCGCGGCCGCTGTCGTGCGCTGCGAGCCCGGGTAGAAGCTTTCGCGTAAAGGCCGCGCTCGGCCCTGCCCGCGTCGCCGGAGGGTCTGCGGTGGTCGCTCCTGCAGCCCTGGGGGCGGGGGGCTCTGGCTGGCGAGGTCGGGAGCGCCTTCCCCGGGATGCTTCCCAGGGCCTGGCCTGAGCGGCTTCGGCACTTCCTGCTCGGACTGGGAGTGTTGGAGCACCTGCGCCCCGGCTCATGCCCTGCGCACTGCATCTGCCTCCCTGCGAGGGACCCTCGGAGCTCCCCGGGCGCAGTGCAGGGGGTCGTGCTGCGCCGCCCTGCTGATTCCCTGTGATCGGGTTAAAGAAGCTTTCCTGAAGCCCCATTCATTTGGCAGGAACCAGCCCCAGACCTTCTCCATCCTACCTGTGCCTCCAGCTCCTTCCGCGCAAGCAGTGCTGCAGGATGCAGCAGTGCAGGAAAGAGCTGTAAGGCCCCTTTTGTGGTTGTGATGAGGGACGGGATGGTGTTTGTTGAGAGGAGTTAAGGGGACTGGGTTTCAAGGAGAGGTTTCTTTCCTGATACAGCAGGGCACTCAGTCTTCACCACTCTTTGCTGCAGTTGTTGGATTCCTGATGCATCAGTTGGTGCCAGCTTGGTTTAGTGACAGTAATAGTTTGCTGTTGTCTAGTGATAAAAGTAAAAGATGAAACTTTGCTTCTGGTGGGCTGAAGGGCCTTGGTTTGAAAGTGTCTCTCAAATTTTCAGGAAGTACTTCTCTCTAAGAGTTCTCCCTTTCTGCTCCATATGAGGTTCCACTATGTGCAAGTGGAGGGGATCCTTTCTTATGGGAGGCAGGGATTGCTCTGCTCGTACCCCGGAGCTGGGAAACTGATGTCCAGCCTTCTGCATAGGCGAGGGATGGAATGTCATAGTGACTTGTCACTGACCAAAAGGCACTGTACTTGGAGGGGTTTCTTTCTTTGAAAGCCCTTGGTGTCTTGCATGAGCATATGTGCAGGTATAAGCTGCCTGTCCAGATTTGCTGCTGACTGAAAAACAGTCCTGCTTCTAAAAAATAAGGTTATTTCATCCAAGTAGAAGATAAATTCATTGTGACTTCAAAACTATTACAAAAAGGCAACAAAAAGCTGCCTAAATGTTCTAAGCTTTGTTCCATCTGTTCTTTTATTGGAGGCTGAAAGTGGCAGTCATTCTGTCACTGTGCTTCAGATTTAGCTTTGATGCCTGGCCCAGGTTTATAAGAAATTACCAGGATAAGCACTTGGTGCAAAGAAGTTCAGGGTGGGTGAGTGCAAGGAAGATTATTTTCTTTTTTTCATAGAACTGCTAACATTGCATTTTACTTTTGCATTGATGAGAAAGTAAATGAGACCTCGTTCTGGCTGGCCTTGGGGTCTGTAGGAGGCTCTCAGTGCTCTTGGACACTTTCTCTGCTCTGCCCATTGTCCATAGAGCCTCTTGTTCTTCCCAGCGTTTGCAGCTTACCTCAGGCTTTGCTCTTTAATTTTCCTCTACCTTTCATTTAGTCAGCTCCTTTAACTGAAACGCTTCCTAAATCATGGCATGATGGTTTTTGTTGAGAAATGGTGCATGTAGTCAGCTTACAGAAAACATGGTATGTAACTAAGATTGATTGTGAACTGGAAACTGCTTGGGTTGATTAATATTGCTCCCAGTTTTGGTTTTGAGGCGGTTGGAGCTGGCCAGGCTATTTGGGGGTTTGTACTGATTATAACTGCATTGGTAGTGTGTGCTGTGAGGGAGCTGGATGTGTGGAGATCCTGTCAGCTGCCCCGCAGCAGGCAGGGCACTGCTCTTCTAGGGAAATGTGGCTTAGTTCTGCTTCATGTTGTGTTTCTGCCTAGGTGCTTGTTAGACCTTTAAAATGTGGATATATGCTGGCTGGGGACTAGTCCAGCAGTAAATATTTTTAGAAATGTGTCATCAGCAAGATGTGAGGCCAAGTGCTGCTGAATTCACTTTTCCTGGGGGGAAGGACTTTGACATCTGCAGTTTCCATTTGACATGACTTTGGTCCCTCCTGGCTGGTAACCAGAGCTAGCAAAAGCACTCAGGAGCTCCTCATTTAGCTTGGAGTTGGGGTGTCTGCCTGCCTTGCCCTCAGGAACTGACTGGCTTCAGTCAGAGGGGATGCTGCAGAAGCCTCTCTGCCATGGGGCTGCTCCGTGCACAGCCTCTGTCAGCACTCACATCTTTTTCCTTTTGGGTTCCTGCAGTGTCCATCCTTTCTAGTAAATGTTTATTCAGAGCAGGATGAATGTGGTCACAGAGTGCTAATTTTAAGAGTGACTGTCTAATAGCCTGCTGAGGAGCATAACTGATTCTGGACAACTTCAGATGCTTGTAAGCATCTGAACGGCAGTAGCAAAATTTTACTGTACAGTTAAGTTATAAGGGATGCACTATCAAGGGGATATAGATGACACCAAGCCATACTGGATGGTGCCTTGAGCAATCTAGTATAGTGGAAAGTGTCCCTGCCTGTGGCAGGGGATTGGAACTGGATGATCTTTAAGGTCCCTTCCACCCCAAACCATTCTATGATTCTCTTGGTTTCTCTCCAGGTTAGCAGTTGGAGGCATCTCTGCTGATTCTTCTTGTCGTGGTGGTGGTTTTAAAATCTGAGATCTAAAAGTTCAGTGGAATGGGGAGTTCAGTGAAATGGTATGCACAAGGTGGTCTGTGAAAGGTGACAAATGAGCAGAAATTGTCTACAACTTGTAGGTTGCGCACTGAGCAGCGTACACGCACTTCTGAGGTTGAGATTGTCCTTTTCATGCTTTCTTGTTGTGTGTCATCAGCTGGGAGACTGGAGGCATCTCTCTGGTGGTCTTGAGCTGTGCTGCTCAGGAGGGCTCTGCAGCACTCACATGGCCTCTGAGGGACTGCTAAGCCAATCAAGCCTGTGGTAGGTGTAATCAGGTAGGAGGCATCTGTCCCCTCTGCTGAGGGGGTCTGCCAGTGTAAAAAGAAACCTTGAAACCCGCTGGTCTGCAAGCCAGGAAGATGTTTGACCAATCCCAATGTGTGCAAAGATGAAAACCTAACACTCTTCTCCCTACCCCCCCAGTTTTTAACAATATATTACCCTGGCTCCATTTAAATCTTCAGAGCAGGCTGCCTACCTACTCTCAAAGCGTAGAGGGACAAAGGAATGTTTTCATGGTCTGCCTCTCTCCTTTTTAGACAAAACACGTTTATTAGGAAACAATCTAACACTTCACTGAATTTTTTGTAGTGTGGTGGCCATGTGAAGGCTGTCCCAGTGTCAGTATCCACATATTTTTGATTGTCTAGGCATAGTGTGGTATTTGGGAAATGCAGCTGGAAGCACTGAGGAGCCGAGATGTTCCTGTATGTGTTTCTGCTGAATGCCTTGCACATGGTTGCCAAATCCTTCATGCCAGTGGTGAGTGTGGGGCAGTGGCTTCGTTGGGCACATTGCATCCTGAGTACATGTGCCTCTTGTTCATGTAGACCCCACTGCAATCCATGTGCAAATACTACCTCTGCTCCTATGGTGTGGGAGAGCCAGGGAGAGACATGCAGGCTGTTTTTGCCTCATGTCAAATTAAACATTTGCTCTACAACAAGTGCCACCAAACCATGGAAGGAAGGATCATGATGTAGGAGTTGGCCTGCTTGAACTAGCGTGGATTTCTGTAATTGAGTTTTTCGCCTGATGACTTAATCTGGGTACAGCAAAGGTTTGCTAATAAGGTGCGGAACTGTTATCTGTGGCAGAAATCTGCATGATGAAGGCTCTGAGGTGTCGGCATTGGTTGAAGCAGTTACAATTTTGCATGACTCATCATTTGGGGGGATGAAGAAAGTTTATTGTTCCTGTTGTCCTGGGGTGTGGTCCAACCTTGTTGTCACAGAGTCAATGGGATGGCCAGGTACCAGTGAAAGGCAGAATCCTGCCTTACCCTTTACTGCCTGCAGCTTTCCTTGAGCTGTCCACACTGCTCACGCTGCTTGTGGTGATCTGGTTTAGGGACCTAAATTGGCAGAAAAATGAACTGGAAATTCAAATGTCAGTGTGTAAGGAGGGTAGAGGTGGCAGGTTTGAGTGTCTTGTTTCCTAACCATGTTTTGTAATAGGTATTTTTTTGCCACTTGTTTTTCTTCCTAGCAGCTGGATTTCTGACCAGAGTTTCATCAACTTTATTACTGGTTTTGATAGTGGGATGAAGAGTGTTAAATAAGACTTTGTGTACGATTGTGCTTCAGTGGGTAGTATTTTCATATGGGATATTGTTGGAAAACTATCTTTCAGGCTATAATCCTCCATTTTCTTCCAGGTTTCTTTAGACTCTTCTCAATGTTGAAAGATGGGAGAAATAGAAGGAACTTATAGGGTCCTGCAGACTCCCGGCTCTCGTTTGGGTGGCCAGAAGACTATGGGAGTGAGCACCTTGGAGCCAGGACAGAACCTCTCCACTGCAATGGCATCATTGCCTGCCAAAACACAGGAGCGGGACCTGCCGATCAAAATAAAGATGCTGGACAACACAGTGGAAGTACTTGACATTGAGGTAAGAGAGATTTAAGCCTGATTTCAAGTACACTTAGCCTCTAATAATGTAAAGTTCACATATGTGCTGCTATACAGAGCTGGGATGTTTTGAGGCAATATCTCAGTGAAGATTCCTGTAGGGATTTTACCTAATTACCAGTAGTTAAATGAGTAGCACATCTTGTTTGTTTCATTTTTTTTAATCTAACAATTGTTTTGTGTGTTTAACAGATTTTAAATATAAGCACATACTGTAATAAAAAGCTTTAACTATTACTTGCTCTGGGGGAACACCACCTGTCTTCTCCTGAACTTCTTGCTTCCTGAGACATACGTAGCTTTGTCTATTTGGCAGCTGGGAGAGCAGAAGAGGGGTTTTTATTAGTTACTACTTTTTATTAATTACTTGAAGAGGTTTGTGTCCTTTTCAAGTAAACTTGCTCCTCTTTGAAAGTTTTTGCTTGTTGCCACACTTTGGGAAGGAGGCAGAGGGATGTTTCTGAAGATTTGTATTTAAAAGTATGCTTGCTTAGCAGCTGGGGAAATCTGCCTTAGGAATTACAAACCATGCTCAAGTTGGGTGGTTCTGGTTTTAAACAATGAAAAATTTTTGTTCTGCAGATTCTTGTTTCATTCTCAGGGTTAATTGTAGCTTGAGTAAAGATGTGTTGTTAGAAAACAGCCTGTTCTAGTAAAGATAATCAGCTATCAGATGCTCTGCATTAGTATCAAATTGAGTTTATAAATAGCACTCATCCTTGGTTTGTGGCATAGACTTAAACAGGTTTTTCTGTGAAGTCAGAGTGAAAAAGATGTCTGTGGAGCTCTGAAGAACGAGTGGCTTTTGCAGATGTCTTCTGCAGATTGCTGTCCAGCTGTTCAACTTTCAAACATGAAATCTGATTAGTTTCTAGTTAAGTGTGAGGCTGTGACTGTATTCTCCCACCTGAGGACACAGAGAGTGCAGCAGACTCTTCCATCCCTCATTTACTGCATAGAACACAATAAGCCAGATTTTGTGTGTGTTTTGTTGTTGTTTTGCTTTAACTATGTTAGAATATTTAAAAAACCTTCTGCTGATGGGTTCTTTTGAAGTGTGGGTTAGGGATTTTTTTCCCCAAGTTGGTGTAGATTTTGGTGCTTTTGTGTTTTGATTTTAAAAAAGAAGAAAAAACTCAAGCAACCCACCCCTCCAACCCAAATTGGTGCAAGTCCACTGGAAGCTGTTAAAATCAAGAAAAAATTTATTACTCCTACTTCCTGCTTTTTAACATGAAGTCAGTGACTGGAAATCTCCTGTATATTAGCAGAGATGCTTTCCTTCTCTTCCTTACCACATTTATAGCAACTTTGCTCTTCCACTTTCTTTGCCATCTTCATCTTTAACTCTCACCTGGCTCTTTCTAACAGTCAAAGCCTTCTTTACTGGCTTTGATCTGTGGCTCAAGGGAATCCTTTGACTACACTCAAATCTTAAACTCGGTTCTTTTTCATGCTGATGATGATTGCTGATGCTTGGGTGGCCCTGCAGTCCCATCCTGGAGCTCTGTGCTGTCTTCTCTGCTAACCTCTAACCTCTGAGCACCTCCTTGGTTCCTCTCTGTGCTTGGTAGGTTTAGTGCTTTCACAATACCATGGTTTTTGAAACTGTCTTGACCTGCTTCTCCTTTGCCTTCTGGAAGAGCCTTGACTGTATGCTTCCAGCTATCTTCATTGCTCTCTGGCTTCCACTGCAGGTCCAGTTTAGCTCCATCCTTAACTCCTTGTCTTATCCTACAGCACTTTGTTGCTAGTCTTGCCACCAAATGTAGGTTCAGACTCTTGACTGTCTCTTGGCTCTGAATAAAATCAGCCTTTGCCTGATGAAACTTAGGTTTGATACTTAACATGTCAACGTCAATCTCCACTTGTAAAGAACATAAATTCCTCACGCTATATTTTTTTTTTAGCACTGTGAATTATACTCCAGTCTCACCTCTCTGACCAATAATATAGTTTCTGTTCACCTCCAAATCCTTCATTTCATCCACTCTGTAAAGTCTTTAGGGTGGTACTGTTTAACTAAACAGCTAAAACTCATACTGTCCAGGAGCACTTCGTTTCATGCCTTTGTTGCTGTGATCACCTTGTTGGCTTAAATCCTCTCCGATCTTAATCATCATCATAGAATCACAGAATTGTTTGGGTTGGAAGGGACCTTAAAGCTCATCCAGTTCCAACCCCCTGCCACGGACAGGGATGCCTTCCACTAGACCAGGTTGCTTCAAGCTCTGTCCAGCCTGGCCTTGAACACTGCCAGGGATGGGGCAGCCACAGCTTCTCTGGGTAACCTGTGCCAGGGCCTCACCACCCTCACAGGGAAGAATTTCTTCCTAAATCTAATCTCAATTTCCCCTCTGTTAGCTCAAAGCCATTCCCCCTTGTCCTATCGCTGCAGGCCCTTGTAAAAAGTCCCTCTCGAGATTTCTTGTTGGCCCCTTTAGGCACTGGAAGCTGCTCTAAGGTCTCCCCAGAGCCTTCTCTTCTCCAGACTGGGCAAGCCCAGCTCTCTCAGCCTGTCTCCATAGCAGAGGTGCTCCACCCCTTGGAGCATCTTCATGGCCTCCTCTGGACTCGCTCGAGCAGCTCCACATCCCTGTGTTGGAGCCCCAGAGCTGGATGCAGGACTGCAGGGGGTCTCCCTCAAGTCCTTCTCCTCAGGGCTGATCTCAATCCAGTCTCTGCCTAGCCTGTATTTGTGCTTGGGATTGCGCTGACCCAGGTGTAGGACATTGCACCATCTTGCTGCATTATGTACCTGTTTTGCATGTTGCAGTATGAGTCAGCCAGCCAGATTGTTCCCAGCAGGTCCTCCTACTGCCTGGCAATTTTTTGCATTGCTTCACTAACTCCCAGTCTTTGTAGCTTCAAACATAGGTTGCTTATCTCTGCTTTCAAGGTCCTTCAGTGCCCTACCTGTATTGTCTTGCATGTACTTGGCTCTATCCCCTAATGGGGCCACAATGCTGTACCTGTGTAGTTTTCTTCCACCATGAGGAGAGGATTCCCATAATTGGGAACTGTGTTAGTTTTCTCTTTTTACCTGGAAATCTCTCTCTTGTTACAACATCCACAGAAACACCTGAATTTGGGCAGCTAGTGTGCTGAGGCCATAGTTAATATCATACTACTTTATGGGAAACTGAACAACTTAAAACTTTTGCCTGATGTAAACCGTGAGGTTAGAAGGGGTCATCCTTTGTTCATCTGTAGAGCATCAAGAATGAAGAGATCTATGGTCAGCAACTGTAGCATTAGTCACACTACACACTGCCTAGATTACTTTTCATTTTTGTCCAGTTGAAGTAGCGAATGATGGCAAACAGGGTTGAGGTATTAAGTTGTAACACTGCCTCCTAATTTGCCCTGTGGACTGGTGGGACAGCAGTAACTGCTGACCACTGCTTGTGACGGAAGATTGATTTTTTTCACGTGAGGATTGAGGGCAAGAATTAGGAAAAGTTGGCTGCATTGCTGAATAGGGGGTGTGGGCTAGCAGAGATACGGTCTTAAAAAAGCAAGGAGAGAAATTAATGATTAAGCATCTGTCCCAGAGGGTTTGAAGCTGTGATTGCAGTGCTACTCGCCCGCTCCTCTGCTTTTGCAATTTTTTTTCCTGTATGTGTGGAAACAAGAGGTGGTGTCCTCTTCAGTACCTGAGCCGTGGGGTTTCTGGTTATTGATTCAGCTCAGCAATGATTTTCAGTGTAGTGGGACACTGAGGCCTTTGTCATAGGTGTTGTTGGCACTGCTTTCTAATGGAGACTTAGCTTATGGCAAAAAGGCATTCCCTTCCCCCTCAGTTCAAATTGTTTTCCATCTGTCTTAAAGAACTATGGCAAATAACCCTTTACTGAGAAAAGGGGTGTGTCCATGGAAATGATGTGGCAACATGGTCAGCTTCTGGAGAGAGACCTTCTCTGTGCAATGCAGTAGGGAAGCTGGCGCAGGAGCTGTGTTTACTGCCTTGCTTGTGAAGCTAAAATGAGCAACATCAGCAATTTCAACCCTACGGGATACAGAGTAGCCACAATAAGGATTTAATCTATGCAGCTTTTCCATGTTATCCCCTCCTTTCTCCAAGATGCACTTAAAACACTTGCTTATCTCCTGGCAGGTGTTGGTGGATACTCTCATTTGGTAGCTCTTCCCCATTGCTTGAGTTTTTTAACTTGCCAAAGAGCAAGAGGAAAGACTGATAAAGTGGCATAATGGAATGGAAAAGAACAAAATAGGAAAGGCCAGTCTTTACTTCATGATGTTATTACATCTAGAACAGTGTGTTAAAAGTTCAATCTAGCTTCATGTCATTACCTTTGATCTGAAATCCACTGTCTCTGCTTCACCATCTGTATTGTAAAGGGTTTTTTCTAGCTATGTATTTTGTTAATAAGTAAGAAACAGCTATTCTGTCAAGTGTGCTGGGGTAGAGCTCTTCTCCAGGGAATCTGTTTTGACTGTTCGGGGATGAAGAAATGCTCAAATGTTTTCTAGACTATAAAAACCAAAAAAGTGTGTATATGTGTTTTCTCCTTTCAGTCCCAAAACAGAAAAGAGAATGAAACATTCATCCAGAGCTAGGCTGGAATAGTAATTATCTTCATGAGTTGGGTTTTTTTTTCTTTTTCCCTTTTTACAGCCAGCTTGTGTAGTCAGTTCAAATCTTGCATGTGCCATATCATGGGGTACCCGTCCTCCTCTCTCCAAGTGAAGTCTGTCCAAGTGAGTGGTTTTGCAGACTATGAGATGCGTGATCGGAAAATTCAGTTTAATTCAGACAGTGCCACACTTCAAACTAATCAGGGGTTTACAATAGGAATTCTGCCAGCTTTCCTGATTTTCTTAAGAGATTAGACTCAGAGGCCTTTGATCAGCATAGAAATATGACAGAGTCTTAGGTAGAAGGACCTGGGCTGGGTTTAATTCACCAAAATGACCACTTGATGAAATTATGCTTGTCAGGTGCTGGCTATAGAAGACAATGAAATGTGCTATAACAAAGGACAACTTATGCTATAAGAATTTAGGGTGCAGGAAGTTGTGAATTATACCTGCTGAAAGTTTTTTGCACTAATTTGTGGTAGAGTTGGAAGAGGAGTGTATTACAGAGACATATGGTCTGTCAAAGGCATGGAGTACTGCATGTGCCCCTGGGTTAGAGGAAACAAGGGGTGTTTTTGCACAGCATAGCTGAATAACAGTGGCACTGATGGTAGGTGAGAGCCTGGTGCTGTATTGAAATCCTGGTAAGTGAAATAGCAAGTTTAGTCAACAAGAAGGGGGTCAGACTGGCTGCTTTCTCAGATGCAATAATTTTTTGGGGTCTATAAGCAGGCAGACTGCAGTGGCTACCTCTTGGACCCAGTTTTCTCTTTGCACTAGCTTATAAGATGTTTAATGAAATTGCTGCCATAATGCGATGTTTCATATTTGGCCTTTGTGTTGCTCCTTGTGTAGGAAATGTATGCTTGCTTTCTTTCATGAATTATGCTCTGCACTATGAGGAAGTGCCCCAGAAAAAGAAGTTTAGATTATTATGCTTCAAGTCTACCAAGCTCTGTTTGGGAGAACTCAGCACCTCTTCAATTGCGTGTGCTTCCTCTTCTCCTTCTCCTTGAACATAAAATAAAATTTGGGAGTGATAAATACTTGTGAGTCATAATATATTATAGTTGAATTCTGCTTTCATTTCACCTACTGGAGACTGAGTTCTGTAGAACTGTAATAGCCATCATAAAATCATAGCACAGTTTGTTGCACTGAGCAAGACCAGGAGGGTCTGCCTGCCTGTGGTACTCAGTGGGAAAACTTAAACTAGATTCTTTTTCCTTATATGCTATTCTTTGCCAGGTTGCTTTGAGCACACAAGTATGTTTGTTCTTTTTTATATATATAACGAAGTAACTTGCTTCTCAATAAAACATGAGTCTTGCTGTTATTCACATGTTAATAATGCAAGTTAGTTTTATGTTGGTTTGAATTTGCCTTGGATTTCAACTAATGTCTGTTTCTTGTGCTGGGAATTTGGTTTTGTCGGGCAGCCTCACCATGCTCTCAAGTATTGTTGAAGGCTTTCTCTGTGGCTCAGGCTATTGCAAGATTTCTGGTGCCTCAGAGCGTGAAGCTTGGCGTTAGGAAAATGCTTTTGGATTTGCTGTGATTTTTTCTATTTTCTGTATTTCTGCCAGGCCTGTTGTTTCCTTTTGCATGGCTGTTTCTTGAAGGTGGTTGTATCTGTTCTCGTTTTCTCACCAGATGCATGAAAGACAGAGCATGTTCCATATCCCTGCAGTGCTGTGCTGCGTGTGCCTCTCCTGGCACCAGTGGACTGGCTGGAAGAGAAACACTCGGCTCCACTGCCCTTTGTGGGAACAGGCTCATCAAATAAGATTACACTCCCCTCCCCTATTTTTTCATAAAATATTCTCCTTTCACTGCTGATTTTGGAGTTTACTGATCCACCCTGTTAAACTCACTGTTGTATTACTACAAAGTTTAAGTGCCTTACTCTATATTAACTTGAAAACAACTAATTGATGATTGCTCTGATAGCAGTGTTGTCTTTGCTGGCCACCTTGCTTTATTTAAATTTACAATTGCATGCTTGAAAGTGTAAAATTGCTTTCTCTCCATGTGTTAATAATAGAATAGCTGTGTTTAGTTATTCTGGTGTCTGTGCATCTGTAATTGAAAAAGTGTCATGACAATGGCACCTCTTCAGATGCCCGTTTTTGTGACCAGCCACTGGAGCCTGTGCCCACGACACACTACAGTGGGGGGCCCTGAAACGGGTTGCTGGGCTGGGAACGTGGGAGGTTTTTGGGACAGCAGAGGAAGCAATCTAACAGCTTGTACGTGCCTTGTGACTTCCTGTGGTTTGGAGAGAGTGTTTTCAGCTCAGGGCATATTGGAAAATGCTGCTTATCAGTAGCTTCTTACAGCAGCGGTAGTATCCCTGAGAACTCTTTCTGGGGCTGAAGCAGAAATTCAGAAGCTTAAAATGCTGTTATTGAGCAGTTTAGGAAAGATGCATCTGCTAAAAATGGAGAGTGTGTCATGGGCACTGAAAAACGTTTACTCTGAAATGCAGTTTCAGAGGGGCCATGCTTATGGTGGGCCATGGCAAGCCTTGAGCGTGTCACCAGTGTTACAGCACCACACCTTCCAGCAGGATGGGTCAGCCTGCTGCTAGCTGTCTGGTAGAGCCAGGCACGAGCTGTCCTCCTGCCTCTCCTTTTGCCTGCTTAGACCTTCCTTTCACAAAGGCTTTTTTTCCCCCTTTGTGCTGTAAAAGTATTAACAGCTTAAATATGTGGGAAGCAGGGGGGACAGGCTGCTTCTGAATCCTATTAAGCACTATGCTGAAGGAATCGAGATGCCGTGTTAGTCAGCTCACTGTTTTTTCTTCCTTGGCCTGGAAGAAATAGTCAAAATTCCAGAAAGAATCATAGCCAGATGTTTGTCATTGCTCCGATTTGACTGTCCTAAATATGGCAAATAAGCTGCCTTAGGACTTATTTTTGTCTGACCTCAGGAGAGAAAGTAAGTAATTCACTATTTAAAATTTGAAGTTATTATAGGCTTCAAAAAAAAGTAACTGAAGCTTTGCAATTTGTGTACTGCTTGATTCCACTACATGTTTTTTAGATCTGTTATTTTGTGTTTGGGGGCTTGACTTTTTTGATGCTATGTAGGAATGTGGTATTGGGTGGGGAAAGGTGAAACTGCAGCCAGACATTTGGGTTATTGGTGGGGTTTTTTGTTGTTGTTTTAAGGGAAGATGTGAACTTAAATTGCAATATAAAAACTATTTTACTACTTCACAGTTCTCTTTGCATGAGATGTCTCATTATATGAAAATTGAGTTATATTGCAGCAAAGGAGAAACACTGGATATTCCTGTACAAAAAGTCTATTATGTGCACATGTTGTAACTGAAAGCACGGAAACCATTTAGTAAAATGGTGATCAAGTGCTATCATAGTCCTTGAAGTATGAATGAATGGACTAAGTTTGTAACGGTTTGTATGGCTGTGCTATGCTATAGCGAATCTACTTCACCACATGAAGTTCATAGATGAAAAGCTGCTTTTGTACAGTCTCCTGAGGAACAGTGTGAGAGCCACATTTAGTTAGCTTAGCATGGAACTGGTGTAGAGCTGAACTCTTTTTAAGTTCTCTTTAATTTATTATATGCATACTGAGAACTTTCTGCCTGTAATTGTTGTGTCTGGATGAGATCTGATGAAGTAAACCAATGCATAACATAATGCTGATGGCATACATGCAGTCATACAATTCTTGTACTTAGTTCCTTCAGGATGCTTCTGAAGTAACTGATACACAACCTTGTAAAGAAAAAAGATGTCACTTTCCTTACCAATTCCAGTAATGTGTCATTGTCACTAATAAAGAAAGGAAATAGTGCTAATTTCTTAAACGCTTCTGCAGAGTGCACGTGTTCATTTCTCTTTTCATAATTGAAGAGCAGTGAAAATCAGCCATTCATCCCTGGAGACATTCAAGGCCAGGCTGGATGTGATTCTGACCAGCTTGACGGAGTTGAAGATGTCCCTGCTCATTGCAGGGACATTGGACCAGATGATATTTGAAGGTGCCTTCCAACCCAAACTATTCTGTGATTCTAGCAAAACAACTGTAAGAAATGCTGTATTCAGGAGCTAAAGAAAAGAAAAAGGAAATTCTCTGGGAGCCTTCTCTGGGTGTGGGTGATACTCAAAATTGGGTCAGCAGATGGATAGTTCTGTAGAATATATAGAGCCTGAAAGGGAAAAACCAACCCAAACCCATGAAACCCACAGTCAGCTAAAGACAACCACAGATATGCAGTGTGCTAAGGGGCAGTTCAGAGAAATTTTAGGTTAGTGCCTACTCAAAAAAAGGACGTGATGTTGAGAAGCACAGCCTTGTGAACCTGCATTTAAATAGATAGGGTTGCAAAAGCATACCTGTGTGTCATCTGTTTCTCCTTGCAACAGAATGCAAGGGCAGTGTTGCCTACTTGTGTAAGAGACAGACCATATAAATTGAATATTTAAAAAACCCTGTAATGTGGTGATGATACGTAGTGGAAAAGATGTACTTTTTGAGACTGTGATGTTGGATGTGGAGGGGGGAAGATCCATTTATCTGTCAGAGTAGTAATTCATTAATAAAGTTAAGAATTTTAAAAGAAAAGGCCAAGTGGTCTATATTGTGAGTTCACAGAAACTCCTGGAAGTCTTTGAACAGCTTCTGCATGTGCTGCTGCCTTGACCTGAGGTGCATGGTCAAAACCCACAGGTACAAAATGTTGAGGGGAAACAAAAGCTCTCTAAATTGGAGTGTGTTGCTCCTTAGTTACCTCTTTTCAGGCGTAGTAGAACTGGGGATGCCTTTTTAATACAATTGTAGCACTGTGTTCAGGTTGTGCACACATGCTTCTGTCTCTCATGGTGGTGAAAGCAAGCTTGAAAACATCATTTAAGAAGTTGTTTCTTCCCAGCCTCAGGGAGAGGAAGGGGAGATGAAGTATTTTAACTGTTAATGCCTTCTCACTGCTCAGGACAGCCTCCAGAGGTGATGTTTCCTCAGTGGTAGAAGCAGTGTGAGCTCAGTTGCCACGCCGCTTTCCCAGCGCTGGTATCTGGGCTGACGTGTTTGACGTATCTGCTACCCAAGCTGCTGCTTTTTCCTCTGGTCGCCCTTGGCAGAAGGCTTGGCCACAGCACTTGGTGGAGCCTGAGCACAAAAGGGCAGTGGTAAAATGCCCTTATTAGCTTAAAACAGAGGAAAGTGGGCTTTGTAGAGACCCTGGGTTAGAGCTGTGTGATATGCCTTCTACTGAAATCATGCAGGGATGACCATCTTGGCCTGCTTCTCAGCTAGCTAGCCCGAAGCCAGAGATGTAGGAAAGACTCCTTCTGGGAAGGGGGAAGTTAATAAAGCTTTGACCTTATCTTGGCCTGTAGGTGTTTATTAACCCATTGCCGTGATATTGAACTTCTGATCAAAGTACAGTGGGGAGTGATGTTAGGACAGTGGGTACAGTTTTGATTTTGCACAAACACCTAACTTGTACAAATAATTTTTCATTTCCATCTTATTTCCTTGATTTTTTTAAACCATTTTCTTCAGGAAGGCTTCTTCAAAGTGGTGTGCCATCGTGGAGTACCAGAACACCTCACAGGGGAAGCCCAGATCAGATCTGGTTGATGTGGGCATGGATAATGGCTTTGAGGTGCAAGATAATTAGTGGAGAAAGACTTGCAGTTTTAGTAATCTTTTTTTATGAACAAAGGGAGACAAAGTATTGTCTGTGTATAAAATTACTTAAAACTCAGTTCTTTTATTTATATACATATAGAAGCATATGAAATGATGCAGTGCAAGTTACTACTTACAGTCTAAATATATGAAGTGGCCAGGCATGTTAGAGGGAATGGATATAGGAAGGTGCAGTGGTTTGCACAAGTGTATAGCAAAGTTCAGGGTGTGGAGGGGGAAGTGAATTCATAGTCTTCTAACTTCTAGTTTCTTAGCTTTATTATACTGATTTATAGCTTGCATGAACAAAGGAGGTGCTTAGATGTTATGTTATGAGCCTTAAACTCTTGAAGTGGAAAAAGGCTTGGGTTTGGGAATGGCTAATAATGGCATACTGCGCATTTTGACAGCAGGTGGTTTTTGTAACTAGGCACTTGTATCTGTGGTTATTTCAGCCACCAAGTTGTTTATAGGCTTGAAATAGTGCAGGTCTTTAACATAGCATGCTGATGATGCTGGGCCCTTTCAAGCGTGCAAGCAATGTTTGAGGAAGACTCTGAGTGTTGCAATGCTCTGGCCCTTTGCAGATTATTTGAATCGTAGCATCATAGAATAGTTGGGGTTGGAATGGACCTTCAAAGGTCATCTAGTCCAACCCCCTGCCACGAGCAGGGACATCCTGAACTAGATCAGGTTGCCCAGAAAATAGTACATGTTGTAAAAAAAAGCCCCAGCATCACAGCTAGTGCTGTTTTCTAGCATTGTCACTGCTGTGATCCTGGCTGCAGCATGGGATCAGCCTCTCCAAAGCAGCTGCTTTCCATGATACTGTTGCCACTGTCGTCTGAATGTTTAATTATTAATAAGCATCAACTCTGGCGCCAAATTGTCAAGCAGTAGCATCCTGTGAAATGCTTTCCAGTGATGTGGTACAGGGTTTTAGTTTGGGTGACTTACCTGTTCCCCAGGTGGTCTAGAGAAGTGTATGAACAAGGGGCATTGGAGATTTGTTTTCCTCTCCAAGTAATGAAAGCGACCAAGAATTTCTGCTCTGTGTGTGGCTTTTTTGTGTGCTGTGGATAGAGCACTTGGGGACCATGTGTTGGTTGACTGCTGTTAACAGTGGTGCCATTTTGTTTTTCCCTGAGCACCATGTGTTTTATTTCGAGTGCTCCAGTTATTTCAGCGCAAGAGTGCTTTTGAAACTTGAGAACGTTTTCTGTCTCTGCATGCTGTCTACTTAAGTATACATTTCCCGATCTTGTTCACATAATTCACTCTTGTCTTGAGGATCTTTTCCTTGTCAAGAAAATATTGTTTTCTTGCTTTCAGGCATCCAGCAAGTCTAGCCACTCTGGAAAAGCATGTTTGTTAGGTAGAGTCAGTTCATTTGGCATCGAAGTGCTTTAACACTGCTTGAGCCTTTAAATGATCACTGGTTTTAAAGCTAACTATATGCAAATGAGACAGAGGTTTGAATTTCTAGAACAATTTGTCTGGCAAATATCAGGGGGGAGTCTTGGAATTATTTTTCTTAAAATAAAAAATTATCCCCAGTATGCAATGTAATAATGTAATTTATAATAGGTCAGAAATTTATATTTGGCTTTACAGCTTCCTTATGTGAGTAAATTGAATTTCACTGCCATGTACAAATACTATGACAAACAATAATTAAAAAAAAAACAACCCAAAGCAACGTATATTTTCAAGATAAAAATCACAGTCACAGAATGGTTTGGGTTGGAAGGGACCTTAAAGCTCATCCAGTTCCAACCCCCTGCCACGGGCAGGGACGCCTTCCACTAGACC
>WYDI02014970.1:0-17817 GCA_009867235.2 Psittacus erithacus
ACACCCCCAAGTCCTTCTCCGCAGGGATGCTCTGAATCTCTTCTCTGCCCAACCTGTAGCTGTGCCTGGGATTGCTCTGACAACAAGTAATAATAATAATAGATATAATAGATAATAAATAATAGATAATAAATCTAATGCTGCTATGATTTCCTGAAAAGTTACATATCTTATAGGAGATATCTTATAGCTAACGTATCTTCCCATTTTCACTGTTGCAAGCAAAAAGAACTTCCACACAGAAAAAAAAGAAAAAAATTAAAAAGATGTATTTACTTCAGTTTTCTTTTAAAAGCAGCCTTCTAAATTTTCCAAAGTGACAAATTTCAGGTATCTTATTGTGAATACTTTTTGTGTTGATGTTTTTCTGTTTGCATAGAGCAAATCCTATTCAAAAAAATAGTATCTTTTGGTGGCTATTACAATGTGAAGTTTGAAGTCAAGCAGTAATTTTCTATATTACATCTTGCAAAGGACTTGAACATCCATCTATTATATTTTCCAATGCCTCCTCTCATTGACATGTACTGGGAAATTCAAAGTTCTCAGCAGCTGGTTTATGTGTCTATCACTGTTTAAAGATTGTGAGTTACAGGGAAATTTGACTGTTTTCTTTCTGTTCCCTTGGTGGTGACAGCAGGCGCTCTGGGCGCCAGAAACAAGAGTGAAAGCAGGAGGTAATAACTGTAGATCTCATTTCTGCAGTCTGGCTGGGCTCAGCTTGGAGGATATCGCAACGTAAAGCGGGTTCCTGGAACTGTAATTTTTTTCTTATATGAAGTCTTAATGCTCTAGGACTTGGTTCTGCAAGGTGTTGAGCCCTCTGAAACAAACGTAAGTGATTGGTGGGATATATGTCTGAAGACAACGTGTTTCAGGGTGTTGTTGCTTTAGATGTGGACACCTTCCTTGAATAAAACTAATGGCAGAGTTGTTGCAGCGATTTTATCTCTCCCATTGGACATGTTACAGAGCACAGTCTTTAAGTGATAACAACTGCATATATCAGAGAGATCTTTCTTAATCTGCATCAGTCCTGTCTGCCATGCCATGTGCAGGGTCTAGCTTCTAGAGAGACCACAAGGCCAGGTGGTGTTACCCAAGCTACTCAGAAATACTTACTTGAAAGATTTTAAAACAAACTCATTTTTTAATCTGCTTGAAATGACTCCTTGTCCTTTAGTAACATCTATGAAGAAAAGTGGAGAAGTTTTCCTGTCTTATCACAAAAGTAAAAAAAAGCAATTAACAATGCTCTGCCTGTACAGATAAATAGCAAAACTCCACAAAGAGTCAGATCACATCTTCCTCAGAGTGAGTGTCTCTGCATTTCCATCAGGAAAATGTAATCAGGAGGACTGTACTGCCTTCCCCAGTAGTGGAAGAATGGATGGGCTCTGCTAGGATTATTCATACAGGAAATTTGATTGCTAATATGCATTAAAAAGTGATGTTAAGATGTTATGACAATGAAGACTACCAAGATCAATAGAGAAACTGATGTTCTGGAAAACCAGATCCAATTAGATGGAGATCTTGATGAACTGAATATGTCTGCTCTGCACCAGCAGTACTTGACAGTCGCAGCAAATGCACTGAGTTTGCTGTCTCCAGCTCCTGTTATCGTGAGACATGCAGGAGAACATCAAAAGTACCCTAAAGGCTTAGGATTCCCAGTCACTGAAGACCCCTAAAGGGCATGAGCTCTCTGGGTAAGCAAGCTGATCAGAGTCCATTCTGAACAGGCAAGCCTTGCCTGTGCCCAGCGCCCTGGGAAGGCAAAACAGGTGCCAAATTATTCAGGTAACCATGCAAGCCCACAGAAATGGACAATTTCCTCACCCTTCTGGAATGCCTTTCAAAACGAAAGAATAGAAATATCTGTAACCACAGTTGCTTAAGGGAAAAAATGTTGGTACAAATACACAAAATTGTACTCCAGCCGTTATTTGTCTGTCTAAATGTTCTGTCTCCTGCTGGATTATATTCTGTCACACTTGCACAGTATTTCCTCCTAGCAAAATGCATTTTGAGGAAATAGAGAATAGTTAGTGTGGATTTTTTGCCTAGAACATATGATCTGATTTTTTCTAGCATTAAGTGAGAACTAAAGGTTGAGACTTGAATCTCACAGTCCTCTGTACCTTAGAGCAAGCAGAAGATGTAACTTTGGACTTGAATCATTTCTTAATATGAAAAATATATGCCTATAATAAACATGTTAAGTGTAGAGAAAAGCTAGAACATTATATTAATATTTTGGTCTTATTTTAATATGATTCGGAAGCCAGCAATCTAGCATAAACTCAATTTTAAATGTGAAGCCTGTCCTGCCAAAACATATTATGTACTTTGCCACAAATCTTATTACAGTAAGGCATTAGGATAAAAGAAAAAACATGCAAGTTTTATTTAACAAACTGCAAATTTTGAATTTTTGTTTCCAGATAAGCCATTTTAAATTTATTTGTAACATGTAAGTAAGATAAGATTGGATTTTCTATAGGCACAAGGATAGTAAAGCCTAGCTGCTCAAGCAACACTGGAAACCAAGTGTAAAATAATTGCCAGCAGAGACTAAGAGGAATTTCTGTTTGATCTGAAACAAGTGTCTGTGAGTAGGCACTAGTACTTCCCAGAATGGTATGAATGAATGAGAATATGGAAATAAAAACCTGGGGGGGAGAAGGAGAAGATAGGAAGAAATAGGTAAGAAAAAAAATCCAAATGCCAGAAACATTTCCCTAAAACCCTATTACAAATTTTATTATTTATCTGTCAGACCAAGCACAAAAAGAACCTTCCTTGTAACTGCAGTGGACAAACAGAATAGTGAGGAGCTTTCAGACCTGAGATGTCCAGTCGCTGGTAGCACAACTCGGGAGCTTTCATAAAGTCACACTCATCAGGGATAGCAATAGACCCAAACTTAATTCACAGGAAAAAAGGAATTGCATTCCTCCTTCCCTTATGTGTTTATTTTGAAACCAGTGATGCTCTCCAAGCTGCCATTTCTGCATTTACTTATATTAAGTAGAAAGTGTGTATGTGAAGGTGAAGCCATTAAACCAGCAATATTAAGAATAAGAACCTATATGTCATGTTGTACAACTGACAGCACAAAATAGCCATAAAACTGAAATTTCTCTCTCTATCTTACTGTTGCATGATTTTTCTAGAATACAGTGTACATTTTTCTACTTTGTAGTGTGTTTTTCATGAGGAAAATTGTAATGATTTGAACTCTGAGTCAGAATTCATCTTCCTTTTGCATAAATTCTGTAATGCCTGCTAACACAGTTCCTGGGTTGGTTTGGGTCTATTTTTCCTCCTGTTTCCTTCAGCACTGTTCTTTTTTATCATTTCAGAATATGTTTTCATGGCGGAACAAATAAGACACAATTCTGAAGAGACAGCAGCACTCGGTGCCCCACCAGGCTGGGGGAGGAACAGGGCAGCACCCAAAGGGGACACGGGCTTCCTTTGTGAAAAGGCTTTCTCAGGAGCTTTGGCTTTTATTTACTTCACGGTTTTACTGCAGGGGAAAAAAAAATCCTAAATCTGTGAATGAAAGCTCAAGATGCTCTAAGACTTGTCAAAATTCATTATACTTTTCCAGCGTTAAAGCTAGAAACCATTCTGTTCTTTTATGTGACACGGTTCCTGATATACGAGCACCAAACAATTATCTCTTCATTTGATGTGTTACGAACACCAACATGTACAAGGCAAATATTTTTCTTCAAAGGAGAGTGCTTGTAAGGAAAATCACGAATAAACAAAAGGAAATAAAAATCTGTCAGTTCATGGAAATGCCAAATGTCATTTGTAATGGAATGAGAAAGCAGAACAAGAAGCTAAATGTACAGATAGCTCTTCTGAGTATAAGGAAATTTCAAATGAAGAAACAGAATCAGAAAGGTGTAATACTGTATCCTCTGATAGACATTAAACATTAAAAGAACACCATGTCTCCCTGTAACTATCCCAGGAAAATTATGGCATCCATGCATGCTCCTGTAAAATTGATTGTGGAAAATAAGCATTGTGGCTGTATTAATTTCAGTATCCCCTATTTAAGAAACATACTAATAAATAGAAAAGAAATAAGAGAAAAGACACAGTAAAAATTACGAGACTGAAAGTGTCTTATTTACGCTACCTGTAGCATGACTAAGGAAAGCATTTTTCTCAGTGTTTCAAAACAGACAACAAAGATATAGAAGCTGACAGCTAGGAGCAGAAGTAAGACTAAATGGATTTTTTATCAGTAAGGGTAACTTACTTGTGCAGTGATTTTCTAGGGGAGTAGCAACCCATTGGCCATTTCTTTAGTCAAAATGAGATTAAATATTTTTCTGAAAATGATGCTGCAGCTTACATGAGGTTTTATTCAGGAAGTCCTAAGGTTTTGTACTCTCAAAAACACACTATCCAGCAGTCAGCAGACTTCAGATGCAAAGCTCTGAATAAGATTGCTATGCAAATAGAGGCAAAAGCTGAGGCACACTCAGCGTTTTTACACTTACTGAGTTTGGGGCACTGGTTCATACAGTTCAGCATCCTGGAGAAATCGTAGACTGGAATTAAGATTGAAAAATAGCCTTTGCTAATTTATTATTGGATTATGACTATTTTTTGGCATCCCTGATGAAAAGGTGAGATATCTGCTGGTCCAGGTGCTGCACTGCACAGAAAGCTGTGTTTTGCCAGAAGGGTAGAGATGCCATCCCGTGCCATAAGCAAGCACAGCATCCAATGGCATGTTTGTAGGATGCAAAAGAGACAGAACTCTGACCTCAGGATGCTGCTTGGGAGCACAGTGGGCAAACACAAGAAGGGTTGTAGCTACAAGGCTTGTGGAAAGAGTCAGGGTGACACAGGATTGACTATCCCTTTGCAATTCTCTGATTCAGCTGCAGCCAATGGAGGCTGAATAGTCTGGGGTAGGACTCCCGCTCTTGAAGTCATCAGCAAAGCTGCACTAGCAAAGTAGCCACCCAGCCTTAGGATGACTGCCATAGCCTCCTGGCATTTTGTCTGCTCTCAAGGCATTTCTTTGCACATCATGAGCCAGGAGAGACCATACAGCACCTTCCCTTCTACTCACAGGGGGCAGTGGCCTCAGCTCTGCCCTGGATGCATAGGCACAGTAATGCACCAACCCCAGTAGCTGATGACTACACTCATGACTAAGCCCACAGATGCTTGAAGAATTGAGTCTTTGATTCAGCATCTAAGGAGACATCTTTCCCAGTTTCTGAGCTGGTTTGTATAACTCAATGAGAAAATCAGTCATTTCTTCATTAGTAGTTACAGGTAAACCTTGAACCACCTTAGGTAGGCCCTCTCTTCCCAAGGATTCCTTTCTCTGTCATAGAAGAGTTGTGGAAACTTTTTCAGCCAGCACCATCATTTTGAGTACAGGTGGATGCCCTGATGTATTTCTCTTAAACAATGGGCCTCCTGTTCCTCCACCAGCATAGGGACTTATGCATCATTCCCCTGACAGCTCTGTGAAAATGTAACAGCCTACCATCTGTGCAGTCTGAACTTTGGTATCTCTTCAGTGTTTATTTTGTCCTTACTACTAACTATACATACAGACCGTGACTCACATTTAGTGGGACTTTTCCACTTGTTCTAACACTCAAGTCCTGTGAATATGCCTGAGGTTGACAAGCTTTCTCACTGCTGGGAGGATGCAAGATAAACCTGTCAGCCAGGGATAGTATTCCAGCAGCATCCCACAACAACAACATGCAGCCTTCACAGGATGGAGGGCCATGTGCCATTGAAGGAATGACAGGGAACCTCAGCTGATGTCCACGCAAAGAGCAGCTGTGTTTCCAGAAGTTCCAGGGACCCCACGGACCTGGGGGGGGCTGGGATAACTGGCTGGCATGGATAAGGGACACGTTCTCCAGCATATTTCTGCTCTGAATTAATTCTTACTTCAAAGCCAGTAAAACTTAAAAAAAAAAAAAAATAGCTGCTTCCTTAAACAGGAATTATTTTACCAGTGTAGAGCTTGTTTCGTTTAGGGTACATATGCGTTATTAAGTGTCCTGTTGAGAGATGGTCATATCGCATGTTGTTAGGTGGATATATCTGGAGTTGCATGGAGCTGATCAGGTGAAACTCCGAATAGTTTATGTCTTACTCCAAATGTCAATTCCATGGAAAATTTAATTTCTGAGTAGGAAATACAGTTACATTTTGTCTTTTCTTTCCTCAAAGAGGCTAAAATGTAAAAAATCAGCATCCATTTATTCTCCCCAGTCCCTTCCTTCTTCTGCCCTCTCCTCCTTAGCCAGACCTATTTCTGTCAGCTTCCTCCAGTAACTTTAGTCATTATCAGTGTTGAGTAACTTCCTTGCCTGCTGGGGTTATGAGCATCTTCCACAAGGGCACAAGTATCTCTAAGGGCATCCACCCACAAAGCTGTCACTTTCTCAGGTACAGGCTGTACTTCCAGGTCCTGCAACGCTCAGGCTTTGTAGCACTGCCTGTAACTCCACCTTTATAAATTATTTTCTCTGACAGCAATTTTTCAAGAGCATTTTTGTGTCAGCATTCATCAGTGATGTGCTGTTATAAATATTTCACTGTATTTAAAGCCTGCAGGTAGTTTTCTTCCTGTTTTATAGAATGGATTGGATTGGAAAGGATCATCTGGTTCCAACCATCCTCCCATAGGCAGGGACACCTTCCACTAGACCAGGTGCTCAAAGCCCCACCCAACCTGGTCTTGAACACTTCTAGGGATGGGGCAGCCACAGCTTCTCTGGGCAACCCGTTCCAGTGCCTCACCACCCTCATAGTAAAGAATTTCTTCCTAATATCTAATCTAAATCTCCCCTCTCTCCATTTAAAGCCATTACTCCTTTTCATATCACTTTTTCCAGCATTTCTGTCCTGTAGTGTATTGATCAGATACTTGAAACAAGATAGAATAATTTCTGCTTAACATCTGAGCTTCAATTTTAATTGGGTGTCAGGTCAGGCTCTGAATTTAAATCGATCTGTGCATTGCCTTTCTTTCCTTCTTTAATTTGTTCTTCTCCTGATCTTCACTTCCATGGGACAGTGTGACTTTTGCAAAAGCTTTTCTAATGCTTTTCCCATCCGTGCTCAATGTGTTGCCAGTTAGTACAAAAGCACATAGAAGGATGGGAAACCAGAAAAATCCACTCAAACATCTCTTATTTAATTTAATGTGCCTTAAATTGCCACAAATTAGCATCATGTACCTTGGGAAACTGGTCTGAACATTGCATTTTCAAAATGTAGGGGTTATGGCGGGTTTTTTAAAAAAGGAGTTTTCCATTAATGTTCTCTGGAAAAAATAGGTTGTGCTCTTCTCCCTGTCCACTCACATCTTTCCCTGCTTTGCTCTTGACAGCAGAGAGCAGGGGTGAGATACTGGGTTCATCCAAGGCTTGCACTACTGTTGCCACCCTCACCAGGGAGCTGAAGGTAGCAAGAGGCATCAAGGTTGTCAGGTCCTCCTGGGGACCCCCCTCCAACTGCCACGAAGGGGCACAGCCCCTTTTGCACACCTTTGTTTTTGTAGGAGAGACAAAGGAAATTAGTTTAAAATCAACAAGTGGTTTGGGGGGAGAAGAAAATTCAGACATGCTGCAGCTTTGGGAAAGATGATTTTAACACACTGCTTCCCCCATGCTCCATTATCTTATTCCAGCCAGCCAGTTTAACCACTTTCTTTCCTGACATCTCTCTGTAAAAGACAAGCCTGCCCCTGGCTGTGAGTTTGCACTCTTAAAATACTGCTTAAAAAGCCACTTGCACTCTTAACAGAAATGGGGAGACAAAGTGCCTGTTAAATGAGCAGGAGAAGAAACTGTGGATCCCAGATAGATAATCCTGAAGCAAAAGTAAACATCATCATCAATAGAGCTATCAGGGAGTGAGCTGATCCATAAGTTTCAGAGGAGTCATTCACATGAGGAGGGTTAGCACAGGGGTTTATAACAACTAAAATCCTTTTGAGCTTACCTGAGTATGACTCAGAGCAGTCAGCAAGCTCTTACATGGCCTCCATTGATTGCATTGGGCTTGGTAGTGGAAGAGCTTACTAGCAGGGATCTATCCTACAGGCTCGGCTGCTGCAGCACTATATAGGAATATTTACCATACAGTATAGATAATATGAAATCTGTGCAACTTGCCTGGAAGTACTGTTTTGTTCTCCTGTATAGCTTCACTGCTGAAACACTGATAGGGTCTCTGTGAGTTTCAGCTGCATGGGCTACATCTTTATGAGCTACAAAAGCCGAGGGAAGAAGGCTGTGGTTTTCCTTGGCACTGAAATGAGAGAACAAAACAGACTCTGTAATTTTGTCAGTGACATTATCTACTGCATGAAGTTGCATTCAAATTAGCTGGCATGGAGGAACAGCATGGATGTGGATGAGGAAATCCATCAATCATCCCATGTCCTTCCTTGTACTTCTTGCAAGATCCTTGAATGCTGTCCAGCTCAGAATGACAGGGATTTTAATTGTGGTCTTGTGTAAGAAAATTAAAAAGGTATCAGCATGATGATTGTATCTGCCAAATCATGTAGCGACAATTAGTGTTCAGGCTGGTTAAAGGTGTGAAGTGTGTGGCTCATTTGATTGCTACAGGTCACCCAAATAGTGAATAAATATTTGGTTTGCTCTATAGTAAGAATCTGGTTTTAAAGACTTTTTGTCCCTTTGATCTGTTTGTTTTGTTTTTTTTTTTAATCTGTCTTTTCAGTTGCACTGGGCCTAACAAAGCAACATCTCACTGCCTGTATGTTCAATTTTCTCTTACAGGTTGGACCTCCAGCTGGATCTGCACCAACCTGCAATAGCTGGTATTGAATCCACCGGCTTTAGCCCTCTCTGAGCTCTCTGTGAAGACCCAAGCCGATGTCTCATCTGGGACTTAATGAGGCACTCAGACCTCGATGAAGTCAGTAACCTCCTTGCAAGAAAGGAGCAGTTTTTGTTGTGGACAAGACCCTGAGACGTTGGGAATAGATGAGGGTCACATACAGACGTCATGATACAGTTGGCAACAGGCTGGCCAGGAGGCAGGATAGCTTGAGGGATTCTGGCGTTTTGCTCTTGGATTTGAATAGAGATGAAAAGTGCTATTTCTTGAAATTTGGCTTCCCATTGTAGTTCTTTCTTGATGTATTTTCTTTGATATTGCCTTTGTTCCTCTTCCACTCAATGTCAAGAGTACAACTTGCTCCTGTGGTCAATATGATCACCAGTGGCGCTGACAGTCCCCTGTTGTTTCAGAAGACCCAGGGGTTGGTCCAGGTGACTTCTGGGGTCCTTTCCAGCCCAGATTGCTCCATGAATCTAGGAAGGAGACTTTAGCTCCCCAACCAAGCAGATGGTAGGTGGGTACACACTTGGGTGACTGGAAGGTCCCAGACTCTCTCAGGAAAGTACAATGGATGTTTCAATGAATAATGACTGTGTGGGCTCTGCCTTCCAGTGGGTGAGATCTGTTTCAACCCATCTTTGTCTCACATTATAGAGAAGTAAAAATGTTCTTTTCTAGAACTTTTTGTTTATATTTCACAATAAAAGCTCTGACAGCTAAAATAAAGCCACTCATGGATTTTTTCTTTTAAAAAATACAGACTCAAACTCACAGACAAGTAGAAATAGTGGGAATAGAAATAGAAGACTTGGACTTACAAGGAAAATAAGTGACAAATCACGTTAAAGTGGGAAGATGGTGAGCAGGTGGCATGGCTTTGAGCATCAAGGCTGTTAGCCATTTCCAACTGTCTGTTTTCTCAAATTGACTCAAACTCAGCAGGAGGAATGGCCATGACAATACCATCAAATTTAGAGTGCAAGGGCCAAGGGTGGTCTCCCAGTAGCCATAGCTTTTCAGCACTCGGGGGACAATGCAGGACAAGATCTTATACCTGGGTAAGTTAATTTCTGAATGCCCGCAGAGCACTTGTCTGTGTTTATGGTGTTAAAGAAAGGTTGAAGTGCTCATGAGGTGCTCCTCCAGGAAAGACCTCTTGTCTGCTTGTGCTTTCACAGTCCCGCTTTGCATCTCCTTTGCCTTCCTTTTTCTTTTCTGCAAGTCACTGTGAGCTTCTGCTTGGCCCATGCAGAGAGCAGGTGGTCATGGAGAGGCCTTTCTGATGCCAAAGAAAGCCTGAAGAAGCAAAACTGTTGTTACAGATTGCATGTGCTGGAGAAGCTCATAGCTGGGGAGGAAGGAGCTGAATCACAGTGGAAGAAGGGGTACATGCTGTGTGTGTTTAAAGTATCCTAAACATCCCTATGAGAGAAAAGGAAAATGTTAAGAACCAGGCATAAGGCTTTTGAACTTTCTTCTCTGTCATGTTATTCTTATGGCATGTGTCAGACCATAATAATATGGATAAAAGGGTGTTACACAATGGGATAAATATACTGGTGACATAGGCAATGAAGATAAATGAGGACAAGGAAGATGTTATTGCTGGTATTACACATCCTTCCAGATTCTGTCTTTATCTCTTAAATGCTAAAATTGTTTGATTTTGGTGTCTTACTGAAAGTTAAACTTCCTACATAATTCTAACATGTTAAGGAATTAAAACTTTATCAGAGATGTTCTGAGAAAAGCCTTTTTTCTGTTTAATTTTGTTTCAGGAGATTCATGTGTATTAGTTCCAGTTGAATGCTGTGAGGTAACAGTTAAAACTAGCTAATAAATACTGAGAGAGATCACAAAACTGCTCAGCAGCTTATCAGTCTTTCTCTCAGCCCGTGCTTCTTGCTTGCCAAAAAAATCTCTGTCCTTCGTTCACTTTGGGCTAGGAGTTTCCTCAACCATCTCTTCTGGGAATGGTGCCAGCATAGCTGGATGACAGCTGGGATGGCACACATACTGGAGAGAAGCAGAGGTGGTGCGATGGCTGACTTCTACAGATGCTGCTTGCCCTTTTAACACTTTTGCCATTATACATGTACTTACCCTAAACCACAGTAATACATGCGTGGCAAGATTCCCACCAGATGGACAACATAATTACTGTAAAAGCTTCATTAGATTGTTAGTCTCAGAAAAGAGGCAGAACTTGAGCCTTGCATGCAAGAGGCTGTCTTCATAGGTAGTTAAATGGAGAATGCAAACCTTGTAGCACTCAGGCAAGAGAAGCTTATGTCTAGTGTTCTGACATAGTGCGTTGCAGACCTTTGATGATTCCCAAACCTTGTCCTGCAGCACAGCCTTCCAAATCAGCTCGGCTTACTTCTGCCTGGTGATTTAAGACAGAGCTCGCAGGCGAGTGTCTCAGCTCCAGTTAAGGCTAAGCAGTGACTCAGCAAGGGGACCAGATTACCTGCACTGCATTTCATTATCTGACTAGGAACCCAGAACAAAGGAAGGGTTGTCATTACTTCAACAAATGGCTATCGGGTTTTTCCCTGTCCATAGTCTCTTTCTGTGTTGAATGCTAAAAGCAGATGAGGTTTTTTAGGGTTTTCTTTACTATTAAGCTCTTGAAAAACAGATGCAGTGTCACAGCTTCTCCTAAGCCTGTGCAAGGTGCCTGAAAAAATGAGATAGCTTTATGGAATAAAAGCCAAGTGTAGAGGAAGGGTATATTTATAACAGATTATTTCTCCTAACGATAAAGGAACCCTAACACACACCAGTGCTAGGCTTGATTCAGAAACTTCTAGTGTTATTGATGAAATACTTTAATTTTCTCCTCATCTCACACAAGTTTATTAATTCTTAAATCAAATATACATTATTTTGTTGTTTCTCAACTGCAAATGCATGTTTGGAGACCAATTAAACTAAAGTATGTGGTGTAGTTCTCATTCTGGCAAACAAATATAGCAAGATCTTTGTGAATATTTTTCCTTGTAGGAGGAGTCTGTAGTCTACTTTAATGAATATTTCGATACTGCTTTGTGAGATGAATGGCTGTATTTACCCCTTTGTCTCCAGGTATATATGGGGGTTTTTTTTTAAATATTTCTATTTTTTTTCTTTAAGAAGTAAAAAAACCTGAAAATTGAAACCCAAGGCTATTTCTGCAATTGGACTTTCCACCTTTCTTTTTGGAAAAACTGACAAAATTGAAGGAAAGAAAGGTATTTTAAGAAACAAATTTAACACCAATTAACCCAATGGGTTTTCTAAGCATTATTTTTTTCTTTATTTTCTATGAAACAATTGCATTTTTAAAGTGTTTTTAAAGTAATTAACCATATCGAACAATTGTTACAAATCAGCAATCATCAGAGAAAAAGAGTATTGATAAAATAAAAATCTTTTTTTATTAAAGTGTGGACATTATAGATACTTGAAACATTAACTACAAAATTCTTTCTTATCTTGCTTAGCATTCTCAGAAACAGAAGTGCTATGCTATCATGAGAAAGTTCCTAATTTACTGGTGATGCTGCATTCAAGACTGATTGCAAATTGCACTTGAGAGTATATTCTGATAATATTTCCAGACTCATTTTGATGACTCAAGAGGTCTGGATAAGATTTGAAAAAACCAGGTGGTCATATAAATACTTCTTTTGTTCATCTAATCATTACTTAAAAACTACTTTATATGGAGTAGATTGAATTGGCCAAAAGTCCAGACACATTTCATTGCTGCTTTTACGGCTATTGTTATTATTAACATTATTAATAATAAAAATAATAATATGGGAAATATAAACAGCAATAACAGCATCAAGAAGACAATTCTACAAATATTATGGCCAGTTCTGCTGTCTGTTTCTGAATAGCTTTCTGCCAGAACACCTATCTTAAAACAAAAAGCTTGAGAAATCAAACTTAAATAAAATCATAATCAATGAGGTAAATTACTTACCACAGCAAAGGATAGAAGATCAATGCACCACCTTGCTAAATGATGAGATGAATTTTTAATGAATGGAATTTTTACACAAAGATTTTCCTCCTGCACTGTAATCTTTGGGAAAGAACTTTAAACCAACTGACTAAAAATACCTTCTGCTGAAAGCCAGCTTTTATTTTCCATAAACAGGTTGATTTTTGCAAAAATTTACTCCAGGAACATAAAGAAATAGAGCATTCTGAAAAAGTTAACAGTTTTGTTTAAAAAAATAGGCCGTTTTATACCTTCAGATTCTATTATATTATAGTGCAGGATATAAATCATAGCTGAAATGAATTGTTTTCATTCTGTCAAGGGAATGATTTAGTTTAGCCTCTGCCACTCTGTTCAGCTTTTCATTTCACTGGGGATTCAGAATGGAAATATTCCAAATTGTGGAATCATTATGAAATGAATGATTGGCTTTCCATCCAGCTTTATTTTGGAACTTGCAATATGACTTGTTATAACAGGAGTTGGGCTAAATAATCAATACAGAGAAAATCCAGCAACATACCTGCAAGGTGTTTTGTCCAGTCAAGGTGAAAGAGTTGCTGATTTTCAGTTGGAGGGGCTTTTCTATATACTTAAACCTAGGCAACAACTGAAGTACATATTTTCCTCAATTACAGTAAAAACCAAGGAGATGGGTTCATAAATGTGAATTTGATGAGTTGTCCATTAATTGTCCAGCTGTGGTTTGCAATCAACATCATACATTTGCATTTTCTTTTATATTAAATTTGTTCTTTTTGATACATTCTCAAAATTAATGTCTTGAAAGGAACTTTCATAAAGGTGAACAGTTATCAACATTCATTGCAAAGGATATGTTAAATAAAATTCTTTTTAGACAGAATTTATCTCCAAATGGTGCAAGTTATAAGGACAACCACCTTCAATAGAGCAAGCCCTGTTGGTGTCCTTCATTTAACAGATACTCACTACTGAAGCTCTTTGGCATTCTTGACAATTTCCAGCTATGTAGACAAGCCCTACATAAATGTCAGTCATACACAAATAGGGGTAAAATATGTGTCCACTTTTGATTTTTTTTTAGTGGTTAAAATGTAGGTCCAGATTTAGAATGTCTACTCAACAGTAACTTTGAAACAGTGCTTCGACTTGTTAAATTATCAGACGTTACCAAGCCCACAGGGAGGAATCACATTACTTTTCTGAGTTTACTCATTCTAAGGAAATTTCAGCTGCTTTTAGCAATACAGATGTAGGGGAGAAAAAAAGCATTTGCTGAATCTTTATAATGCATCTTTTGTAAATGACAACAGTGCAGCCACACAGAGGTATTCACACTGACAGCTCTTTGTAACTCAAAGTTATTGCAGGCAGTGGTCTAGTTATTCAATTATTATAATTTCTGTAAAAAGAGGAGAAGCTTTGCACTATATACAACATCCTATTTCTTTTTCATTATTTCTTTCTCATTATATCTCCCATACTCATCTGAGATCATAAGAAAACAGGAATAGACACTATTCTTGCCTTGACAGCTCTCAGGTGCTTTACAATGTACTCTCCCAATGACTTACAAGGTCTGTAGAAAGGATTGTACTAACCCTTGCTTGCTGTCTACAACCAGCCAGTCTGACAGATCTTCTGCAAATGTGTTTGCAAATGTACGTTTTCTTTCCAGTGGCGACAAATGAAGTTTATATATATAATGAGAAAATGCTTCATTCCTGTTCTTGTTCTTCGGTTCACACACACTGGCTAAATTATGAAAAAAAAAGAAAAAAAAAAGAAAAAAGAAAAAATGAAGTTGATTTGGTATGCGTTTCAAGGTGAGAATGTGTTCAGATTAAAGAGAATGGCTGAAGTGCAACAAAGAGAAGAGCAGAGTAGCACAGAGCAGAGCAAAGGAGCAATGAGGTGGGGTAGGGTAGGCTACAGCGGGGCAGGGCAGGGCAGAGTGCAGTAGAGTAAAGTAGAGTAGAGTCGAGTAGAGTAGAGCAGAACAGAGTAGAGCGGAGCAGAGCAGAGCAGAGCAGAGCAGAGCAGAGGGACAGCCAGCATATACTTTGCTTTTCTTTAGGATTAAATGCCGCAGGAACAGTGGCTTTGTCCTCACAGCAGGACAAGAGTGAGAAGCAGCTGTAGTGAGTGAATAAGAGGATCTTGGAGGAGTGAGTTCTACCATGAGAACAGATAAAGATGGATTCCACAATTAATGCACTGTGGTCCAAGAATGTAACAATAAATTTTCCTCTACTTCAAAAAAAAGCCTGCACTAGAAATGTACTGCAAGATAGTGGAAGGACTTTCCATACTCCCCTAAGTAAAAGAAACCCAGCAGAAGGATCCTACAGGACACACAATGTCGCAGTCTTGGTGCTCTCATTACATACCTTAAAAGTAACGAAAAAGGCCATGACTCTCACCCCAAATCACCATCTGTGAGGTAATTGCCTCTCCCAGATTTGATTCGGGTGGACTTGAGTTCATCCAATTGATCAGACCCTGGGAGACTTTACAGGAAATGAGTTCCTTCACCACTGAATGTGGATGGTAGGATCAGAATAAATGTACAGTTTATCATGATGTTTTGTATGAATACAGGTAACTAATGAGCAGAATAAGCGTATTCAAATGCTTCTGTAGGCACATACATAATATGAGTGAATTAGAGAATATAATTTCTCATCAGCTCTCCTTTGCCTCTCATCTGGAATAACTGACAATCTGAAATAGTGATAAATGAAAATGCTCTGAATACTACTATAAGAACCAGGAATGACCCATCTCTTCAGAAGAATTTTTTTAGCTAGCAGAATTGCCTTCTGCCAGCTAAAACCCTGATTTTAAATTAAATATTCTTCCTTCATTCTTTGAAGTAACTCCGATTATACTCATTTGAGCCAAGACTAAATTTAGCCCTTGAAATTCAATAAACTCTGTTGGCACAAGAAACTAACCCCCAGACTCATATGGATCTAGAGACATCTATTTCTCAATAATGCAGCTAAATATGCAATTGAAAACCTTAAGCTTAGGTCAAAGTGCTTGACTGCAATTCACTCAACAGGACTAAACCTATTTACCTCATTTGTATGAAGATTCTTCTTTATTTTGACCAAAGTCAAACCTAACAGGGAAGATGCTGGGCATCATGCTGAAATTCTGATGCCCAGGCTGCAACAGGATTAGGCATAGTGATGCACAAAGAGGAAAGATGTTGGTGACAGAGTAGTCAGAAGCAGAAGACCATTTTCATGTTAGAGAGCCAAAGGATGAATACTACAAAGTCACATACATCTTCTAGACCTTTTCAGAGACCATTTGAACGATAGTCTATAGTGCTCCTTAACACAGCAGAAAAATTAGCTCCCATGTACTTCCACCCCAGCTTAGGGGTCAGTGTAGGCTGAAAATGTCTATTAGCACTGAAGCTGTGTCTCCAACTCTCATCTGTAATTCCATTTTAGCTTCCTTTTTTCAGTTCACAGCAGGGTTCACCTTTTTATTTCTTGGCCTCTGATCAAAAACTATCTAATTACCAAAGCAGCAGGGAGTTTGGATGATTGACAGATAACATCCCATGAGAGGATAAAAAGCTGCATTTAGAAAAGATAAGACAATGAAGATATTTCAACAAGAAGTCAAACAGCAGACTTCCAACAGGGAGTGCTAAAAGACTCCCAGATCATTACACCAGAATGGGTCTTTGTCAGCTGGCTTCATGAGAAGCGACAGTTTCAGCTTGGCGTATTTGATCAGCTCTAGCTCTTTCATTCAACACGTGAGGCACATGAACTCCGTTGCTAAGCTTGTCAAAATGAGCACAACGCCACAGGAGAGGCAGACACGAAGCGTTTCCTACACAATTTTGTGTTCTTTTCCCTCTTTTATCACCGTTTTCTGGGGACATGTCACCAAGAAGAACGATGTCAGATCTGCACATTGTGACACTCGCAATACCAGCTTTGCTTTGTCTTTTAAAAGTAGTTTCAGGATCTCAGCTGCTTCCAAGGAACACTTTACTCAGATGAGAAACTGACCTGGCCTACAGATGTCTGGTTCTTGCATATAAAGAGAGAAACAAGAAAGAGGAAACTAGATTTCCACCTGCTTTTTCTTCACCTTGACCTCTAATGTCAGGGGTTGACTTCTCTTGGTAACAGTAGTAACTGTAGATAACTGGAGAGCCCGAGCCTGTGGCTCTTACAAACCCCAGGACTGGAAGGTGTTCAGGTTCCCACTGGGACACAAGATTTTGCTGAGAAGGTGTTCTGCTAACAAGCACCCTAAGGGACGCTGGCAATCCTCCTTTCCACCTACCACTTTTTGGCAAATATGCCAGATCTACATTTTGTTAATGCATTTACAGTTGTACCGGTTTTGTGTTGCAGCCTGCTGAAGCATTTCCACTGACTTCCTCTGTGACAGGATTTCCACCAGTAACATTCCTTCTTCTGCACTGCAATGGCCAGTTTTGTGTTTTGGTATCTGTCATGTTAAGACACCAGGTAGTCTACCCGCTTCCCAGGAAGGACGAGACCCTTGTATCCAACCTGCCTGCCCACCCTGGGCAGCCCTGCCAAGTCGGAGGGTGTTCACCCAACCTATTCAGGGATCCCACGAGCAGCACTTTAGGCCAAATCCCTTATAATCAGTTTCTGGAAACTTATATCAAGCAATTTATTACTCATGACAGGGTACAGATTCGAGATAGCCGGTGACAGTGACTGACTGCGAGAACAGACTTGATTTGCAATAACCGATCAATAATAGTACTAAATAGCTAGCAAGATGTTAAATAAGTAAATGCGCATAACACAGAGTTCTTACCCAATAGGCGTCCCTACGGGGGGGAGAAGAGAGATCCAGCCCGTTGACTGATCCCAGACGTTGCGATGGGGGCTTCTTCCCAAATATCTCCCTTCTCTTTTGCCAATTTATACTATTTTACT
>WYDI02014972.1:0-22100 GCA_009867235.2 Psittacus erithacus
TGTTCTCAGACTGAAAGTTAGAAACACAGCGCTGCACCAGCCACTAAGAAGGAGAAAAAATGACTGCTACTGCTGAAAACAGGACAGAAGCAGTCAGTGGTGCAGAAGCCCATGAGCCAGAGCAGTTTCACATGGGTAGAAATTAGTGAGTTCAGTCTGGTATTTCTAGTAAATCAAGAGTAGTCCTAGATACTTGAAATATGTTCATATAAACATATTCACTTTTGGTAACATTGCTAGTTTTAAAACTAGGTTGAAATGAATAACATATTTCATTTTTGTTTTTGCTCAAATGTTAATCTCCACTTCTTACTTTATTCTAGGGAAGCAGATATTTAGCAGCAAAAATGAATTTAGGATCACTGCACTGAAGTTCCACCCTACAGAGTCAAATATTTTCATTTGTGGAGGGTTCAGCCCGGAAGTTAAGTCTTGGGATATAAGGACTTCTAAGGTAATGGAAGTTTTTTTTCCTGTTTCTCTTTTAAAATGTTTCCTAGCTTGGATGTGCTATGCATTACTAATCTGCTAGATGTACTGGTCTTTCAGTGAAATCTTACTCTGAAATGTTTTGCATTTGTCATTGATTGTGTTGCCATTTATTAATATGAACATTTGTAAAGTTTTTGAAGCATGAAGAGGAACATTGTGCACAAAAATATTTTTGTTTGTTTGTTTATGTAAATACGAGTAACAGTTGAATTAAAGGAAGCCTTTTTGAGGCTCATTTTGAGGATTGTGAAAAGCAGCTGTGTACTAGGAAGTAGTACAGCTAACTTACTGTTCAAGCTGCTACATGTGGGTCAGGATGTGTTTACCTATATCTTTTGTATAGAAGCTTGGAGTAATATTTACATTCATGAAGGGTCACAGAGAGGCCTGTATAGCCTGTGCCTTTATCATGAACTACCAGGAACAGTGTGTCTCCAGCTGCCATTCAGAGCTCAGGTAAGACCAGTGCTGTACTCTGCCAGTGGAAGCATAAGGCAAGCAGACAGAGCAGCTCAAAGAGCAGCAGTGACTGTAAAGTGAGTTGTTTTCCTTTGAATTTCTATGTGGGTAGTTCCTGCTCATCTTAGTTAGCCATCTGTTTGCTCTTCAGGGTGACAGAAAGGATCTGAAAAAGATAAGAGTGTTTATCCAGACTTTGCCTTTGATGTACTAAGAATAATAGGTGAGAGATGTAGGGAGATGCATTTCATGTATGAGGGCTCTGACAGGAGAGCCCTGAAATCATTATGGGAGTTGCACTACTGAGGAGACACCGTATTCTTGTACAATTAAGAATCCAGTTCCTGTGCTGCAGTTGTTTCTTTAGATTTGTCACTGTTGTTTGAGGAAAGGATTTAATTGTATAGGATCTATACCATAGGCTTCCCTCACAGGTGATCAATCACAGGTGATACTTGCAGTTCAAGGTTACGCTTCAAAAAAGATTACTCCCAACCCCCCTCACCCCAGCAATTCTGATACCAGAGATTGTGGTGACATACCTGAGGACTGTGCAAAATTGGCGTTAACTCAGGCAGAGTTAGCGGACTAAATAACATGTTAATGCTTGTGGAGATGTTCATTTTGAGTCATCTCCTGTGTCTAATTCTCTCCTATTGTCAGTATCTCTGCAATCAGTGGTATTTTGGTTTGATCTTGGAACAGACAGTGAGTTAGATGGTGTCACCAAGAAAAAAATGGCTTAAAAAATGATGTTCTTGGTCCTTTTCCCCATTTATGAAATGTCAGAGTTTCAGTAGTGCTTTCCCTTCGTACAAGATGGGATACCAAGTAAGGTTTTATTCCAAGCAATGAAGACAATAAACGTTCATCTTTTAAAGCAGCTCCATTCTGTTAGGTTTTAAATTCTGGTGGTGCCTCAGCTCAACTGATACGCCTGGCAGACCTGATTGTAGTTCAGGCCTATGTAAGTATGTATTCACAAAGCAGTTCCTTGTGGACAGGGCCAGGTCTGGGACAGCATATTCTGCTTAACCTAGAAAGAAGCTGCAAAGCAGCCTGTGCATCCCAGGCTGTGATTGCCAAATATTGCAAACCACCTTAGCTTGCTGTTCCACAGAAGATGCCTCTTACAGAAATATATGCATGTCTGTGCTACAAGACTGGAGTTTTCTGATTGATAAAGGGTAGTTTGTCTGTCTTGGAAAGTCTCCTCTATGAAACTGTTCCTGAAAAGTAACAGTAGAGAGAGGAAATGTGTCCTTTATCAGTGAAAGGTGTTTGCTCGAACAAGGAGAAGACAAGTGTAGAGAGGTGTAGAACATAATTTGCATGAGTTACTATTGCAGTAAGGAGCAGATAAGTGTGTTGAAATGGAGCTTACAGTAGAAGATGGAAAGATAAGGGGCAATGTGCAATTTATGAGGTATTGACTTTTGTAAAAGGCCTTGTCAGAAGGCAAAAGAGCAAAACCATACTGATAAACTGTAGACTAGCTCACCCATTCATATATTCTGTAATTCTGACTGCCAGAAGCCTGGCTTGAGATGGTGTTCTGATATAGTAACTTCTGTGTAAACTACATGTCTGGCAAAATTGCAGAGGAAAACTGCAGCTGTCAGTACTTTACCACTACTCAGTTATAGGAAACAATAGTTAGGCTCGGGATCGCCTTTGTGTAGGTTGCAGGGGATGACATATAAGCTCTGTGTGTGTATGCAGGCAGAGCCAGCAGTGAATGCTTTAGGTGACAACATCTTGTGATTCATTTCCAGAGGATAAACAGACACCATGAAAACCTGTTTATATCTGTGTAGAATAGGAACCTGAATACTTAATGCTTGCTTAGTCTTTATGCTTTACTGCCGAAATCTGAGGTTTTTTTTTTTTTTGGTTGGGTTTTTTTTGGAGGGGGGGTTGGGGTTTTGATTGTTTGGGTTTGTTTTTTTTTTTTTTTTGTTTGTTTGTTTTTTGGTGCTTTTTTCTAATGGGCACAATAGTATATTTATCTTTCCATGGGCCATTCCATGTCCACTTGTAATGCTGTTGCCAAAGTAGATGATACTCAGGATTGTTATATTATGAATTTTTTCTTTTTCATCATGAGTATTGCTGTTGTGGAACGTGTCACAACATTGCATGCTGTGACGTTCTGTGATCCCATCTTGCAATGTGATTTTTCAAAAAGCAGTACGTTTCTGTGGCCAGAATACTATATACAGCTAAAATGAGACTAATAGGATAGTGCATTTTTATCTCAGTGACTAACCATAAACTCATTTTGCAGTGCTCAGGCTCCAGCCTTGGAGCCTGCCTTAAAGAGCTGTTGATCTCTGAGGAATCACACAGTGGTGGTCTCTGTACCTGCAGGATGCTGCAGTGCTTAAAAAGATTGTCTGTAACTCCATTTGTGTAAACTGTTGCTAATGAAGAGATAAGGGAAACAACCCACCATATTACAGGAAAATAATTTCTTTCTGAGGGAATAATAGGTGAATGAATGTATATTCTAACAGGTAAAATAGGAAACCTTTTAGACTTGGTAAAACAAAAAACCCAGCGTCTTTCTTTTGTACAAAGCCTCTACTGGGTTCTCTCTAAAAGTTTTTAGAAGCTGTTACCTGCTTTATTCATTAGGAAATAGTTATATTCATGTAGAATTTCACCAGTTGGAAAGCTAGCCAATTAAGTAGCACACAAAGAATATTAATTTTAATAACAAGCAGTCCCTAATCACCTTGAAAAGTGGAGAAAGCTTGGGTTTAGCCTGGTAACAGGTACTGATCCTTTTTTCTTTTGTCTGTTTGATATGTTTGCTCATTTGAAAACTGTAATTTTGTATGTACTGTGATTGTCTAAAGCAGCAATGTGGTTTGCTGTCTTACTCTGAAACCTTTCTAAAAGGGGGAGAGAGCTTCTATTGTCCTTTGATATCTTTTCCCTGATATGAGGTAGCTGTAGCTGAGTGATGTAGATTGTTAGACACCTGTATTTGTATTGATTTTAAAATTAGAGCTGTGTGTGTACCAAGTGAATGTGGAAGGTCATAACTGAGTGGGGAAAATTTAAAACTCTGATTTGATTGCTTATGGCTGCTCCTTGCAGAGTGGCAAGTATTGCATATGCATTATTACTGCAAAATAATGTTACATTTCAAACTCTCAGTCATGGAACAGTATGTTGGTTAGGCATGAATCATCAATATCTTCAGTATCTCATCTCTGCTTCTTGCTAGTTTGGAGGATTTCAATGGATTTGTCAGGAATTTTTACTTTCAGCTTATATTGTTATCTTTATTCACAAGATAAAAACAGCATACCTCATGGGTTTTCCATCTTACACAGTTAAGGCCATATTGATTGAATGAAGTGTCCTGGCCAATCCTGTTCTAACAAATGGCATTCGGTCTTAACTGAAATAGATGTCTGAGGCTTCTTACCACTTTGTTTCAGTTTTGGTGCAAACAACTTTAATATTTTTTAAGTGCTTTCATCCTAATTCATTACAAGATTTTCCTGTTTTGCTGGCTCTTTAAAAGTATGTTTGCCTGTCATTCAGCTTGGAATGATGTATGAGTGAACTAATGATTCTTTTTGTTCCCATCATCATACTCCTGATAGTGTTTTCAGGCTTTGCAGCATATTTTGTCAATAGTGTGAGCGCCCTAAATCACGAGCTTGAATCTTGTTAGTCATTGCCCATTGAAAACTCAATTTCAGCATTCACTGGTAATTCTATTTCAGAGGTCATTCTTTAGGATATACACCTGTGTTTTAACTAACTATCCACTTGTACATCTTAAATTTAACTATGTGAGGCAAAATAATAATTGTGTATCAGGAAATGAGGGATTTTTTGGTGGAAATTCAGACCAAAGCATTAAGCATCATGGACATAGAGAGAATGACTGATAACAAAACTATTATCCAATTACACATACATGCAGTGGTTGAAATGGGTAGCAATATGCTAGTGTGCCACATTGGCTGCTGGTGGGAAATGCCATAGAATAGCTGATAGTGGTATTTTTCCAAATTAGTACTTCTGAAATCTCAATTTGATTTTATAGAGCATAAGTTTGTAGAACAAGTTACTAATATTTATTCGTGTATTGAATGTGGTATAAATACTGGATTTCTAAGTCCCAGAGAAAATGTATGATGATAGCTTTGAGGCAGTCTTTCAGCTACTAATGCATTGAGAAGTGTACATAGGCTATTAATCAGAAAGACAGATATAAAAAGAAAAGAAAAAGAAGGACTATTGAAAGACATTTATTGCTATCCCTGTTCTGTTGAGCAAATAAGCAAAATGATTTCAAGTGTAGCATTGGGTATTGAGCTAGATAAAGAATGAAAGAATGATAAGGGAGTTAAAATCTTCAAGATAAAGCTGAGCAACATACTTCAGAGAAATGAATGGATGGAATAGCTTGTTAACTGCTCAGTGAAATGTAAGATATACAGGCATCTCAGACTTAGAGAGACAAGTAATCAAGGCCTGAGGGGGGGAAGGAAATGAAAGAATAGAAAAGACAGTTGAATAGCATGTAGAGATTTATTATAGTGGTATTCCTTTGTGTTAAACCCAGTTTTGTTTCTGGTGAAAGGATTATTCTGGAGATCTTATATTGCTATCTAACAGATTCATTACCTTTATGAAACACTTGGAGAATGTTTATAGAGACTTTATGAAAAGACCAGAAAGCTTGGAAGTGAGCTGCTATGTTAAAAAAACCAAAACCATCTCTGCAGTGTTTACCACAGAGAGAGAATCATATTGAACAGCCCCTGTGGGATCTTTGGACCTTGGAGCTAAACCTAGAAAAAACCTGCAAAATGCCCTGTAAAAAGAACTGTGCAATAACACTGAGACCTTAAAGTACTTCTGTATTTTGGAAGTATTTCCTTTCTCTGAGCTGTGGAAGAACTTCTTAAGATGTTCAGCACAAGCCAGTTGAATTACACAGTTACTCTCCATTTTGGCTGATCTATATTAGCTTTTCAGACAGGAGACAATATCTATTCCAAACATTTCTTCAAACACTTATTCTACCTGAAATTTTGATATTCCTTGAAGCACCAAAGAGAACAAAGGGTTGAGACCTGTATCCTTTAGCTAAGCTTACACAGATGTAATATCAGAACAATGCTGCAACTCTACTGATAATTTAAAGTTAGCCCAAGGAGCTGATGTTCCTTACACCATGAGTCTAAGTTGTCAAACTGAGTTGAAAATTTATTTACACATGCCAGCAAGGTTTGCATAGTGTAAAGCAGGGATAGTATTATCTCTGTTGAAAGGACAAAGCGCACTCAAGAACTTGCATCTAAATGTATTAATTTGCATTTTCTAAATGTATCCATATAATAATTTTTAAGTTTTTCCTATTTCACCTTTTACTTACACTTTGCTTTGGTTGATGAAACATTTTGTAAGCATTCAGAAACTGGTTCTTTATTATATGCATACAGAAATGCAAGGAACTCTAAAGGTAGGGAGATTGCTAACATTTTTTTGGACTCTGTTAAAAACAGAGGAACAGTTTATTCAGCTGTTAGATGTATTCAGTTCATGTGTTCTGCCTCATAAACCTCTGAGGCCTATTGGAGCTTTGGCAAGAGCTTTCTGCTGTAACTGTCAGAACAGCAAGTCCTGAGGAAGCACCATGCAGTGATCCAGGGAGGGAATAAGTGGAAGGTGGCAGGACTGTGGCTCTGATCTTTAAACAACGTTAGAAGGACTTAGACTTCCATAAATGCAAATACACTTCTTATGTTAAACAAGGAGGTGAAAGAGAGGAAGGGCATCCACCAGTGGAGATCAAGTAGTATGACCTGACATGGCCACAGAACAGACTTGGAGGGAAAGATTGGTTATAAATGTAGGAATAAATGAAATTATTTTAAAAAAAGCTAATTGCGGGAGTTAAGCAAAGGCTGATTGTGTGAAGTTTACTTGATACTTTACAATTTTGAGCTGTGATAGAACAATTAGAGAAGCTGAAGAAGCAGAGACTAATGTAGGTACTGTAGAATGAGAAAACAAGCTAAAGGGGAGAACTCAAGAAGGGAAACTGGGAGGTATTTGGTGAAGTGCTTCAGGTATGGCTCCAAATGGGGACAACATTTGTTATTTTAATTTCGAAAAAATATTTGTTACAGAAAGTATTGTGCTAGCACAATCAATAATAATAAAAAAAGGGATAGAATACCATGCAGAGAAAATGCCCATGACTTACTACTAATAGGAAGAGTACAAATGAATGCAAAGATCTAGCCTTTTGGGATTAATAACAAAATTTTGTCAGGACATAAGCAAGGTTTCAAAAAAGATGAATAAGAAGTCAATCTTTTGGAGTGATAGGCAAATTTAAGGAAAATTTAGATTTGAATATTTACACAGAATTCCCATTTTTGAAATTCAGGTCTTATAAGCTATAGACTATATTTACTAGAGAAATGGTGGAAGCAGTTATTTTGAGCTTTTAAAATTAGTCTAGAAATGCATTGCAGAATTTTTATTATTAACAGAGGCCAACGCAGAGTATAAACAGGGGCTTCTCCCCCATCTCCTCATCTTGCTTTATTGCTCTGGATTGAATATTGTTTAGCTACAAAATTTCAACTATCATATATAGTTTTATGCCTTAAGAAAAAAAAATCTTTATGTTGAGCTATTTGTACTTGAGTTTATAAAGAAAGAAGCTAAAGTCATTAAAACACAGTTAAAGAATTAATGAATTCAGAGTGCAAGTGCAGTGCGTTTATTTCCTTGGAAACATTCTATTGCAATTTCTTTCAGATGAGATGCAGTCATTTTCAGTAGCATGTATTCAGGAAACTTTAACTATGACACCAATGAATTTGTCTCTGGATAGCATATAAATATGAAAAAAGGTTGTAGAAATTGGTGGAATTACTTGCACTTCTGGTTTCTATAGAAACAACCAATACATTGTCATGTACTGATGGTATTAGGAAGAACAATGTAATTAAAATAAGATGATTTATTCGGTTCTTTAGAAAACTAAAGATATTCTCACAGTCTGAGAAAGCCTGACTGAATCTGTGGACAAAAAGTTTGAAGAAATTTGGTGGGGGATACATTTGTACTTGTGTAATGGTATTTGGTTTTAAATGCGAACATTCAGGAGTCCTTTCTGAGTGTGAAGACATTTTATGTGGCTGTATCATATACATGAGCAGTCCTGCTGTGTTTATTTGAAAACTTCATATGGTGGTATCGCAGATGATAATCATAGACCTGTCTGTCTATGACAGACAATCATAGCAACTACTCCTGAGGAGACCGAAATGCGCTGGAGACAAAACATGCCTCTTTGTGGAGCATGAGTATTCAAATGAGAAGCTGTTGGGGAATAGCCATTCTGGTTTCAGCCCATTTCTAGACAAATTTTAAACCCCCAGCAGCTACCAGTATGCTTTTAAAAAAACAAGAATATGAAAGCACAGCAGACTTTGTCTCAGTTCCCAGCAATGGTTACCCAGACCTTTCTAATATGGAGTGTGGGGACTTCTTGCACCACTGATACTGTCTTTGTCTTTCATGGTCTAAGTTTTCAACTGTAGAATTGGTTGTTCTTAATTTTCTCTATTTTTTTTTTTTTAATGTCTGCAACATCCTGTAGCAAAAAATTCAATTTAAATATGTATTGTGAGAAGAAGCATCTTGTTTTGAAGCTGCCTTCTGCTAGTTTGGAGTCTGAATTCTTATCACGGAAGAAATCAGTCACCTTCTCCATGCCACTCAGACTTTATTTCTGATTCTTTCAAATTCCTCATGGTTGTCCATTTCTGTACTGTAAAGTCTTTGGTTATTGCTTCTCATAAAAAAGCTGTTCTGCATCTTGGATGTTTCTCATCTGTTTCCTGTATACAGATTTCACTTATCCTATTTGAGATGAGGAGATAATTTTAAATAAATTCTGATGGGAAAATATTTTTTTTTTCTCATAAATGGTTGACACTTTCCATCACAAGAATCCTGTGCTTTCTCAAGCAATCTGAAGTGACTTAAAAAAAGAATACATTGTTCATATAGTAGTCATCTATCTTAACACCTTACTCTCTAGAATGATCAACGCAAATGGTTTGCACTACAGTAGATAAAAAAGCTTTTATTTTGTGCAAAATTAACTTTCTCTTAAAGTGCACTTTTTATTACTAGTAGTGCTCTATTACTGTTTCACAGAGGAAACTTAAATCAGTCCGCGATTGCTTTAATTACCCAACATGCTGACAGGAAGAGACAGTTTCATGCCAAAGCACTCAATCTAAAAAAGTAGGACAAGAGGTAGAAATAAAAATACGGCCATTTTTATAGGTTGGAAGACATGGCACTAGCTGTTTAAGGGTTTTTTCCATGACCATCCAGATTACATGTAGTCCTGTTAGATTTGTTTTGGGATCTCGTTTCCTGATGCTCAGGGCAATGACTGTAAAAGCATGTTTCTTTCTCACCACTTCCTTAAAGCTTGAGGGAATTTTTGGGAAAGTGCAGTGCATACAGAATACCGGCATAGAGCTTGGGTAAGCAGCAGCTTCTGAACTGCTTGTATTGAGGCTTTGGGCTTTCTTGACAGACAAAATACCAGGCATTGCATGTCCTTTATGGAGCAAAGTATTACAGAACACTCATCTGAAATATATATCTTGAATTCAGTATCATAGCATGGTTTTCAAATCATCAGAACCCCTAAGAATTTCTTTGAAACTGACTTAATTTGCTTAAATTACCTTTCTTGTTGAATACCTGCAGCCATGAACTCTTGCCTTAGTGAAGAAGCTTTATTATTATGTTGGATTGTGTAGACACCAGAAAGTATTAGGACTTCTTTTGAAATGATTTCTTTTATGTCCAGGAAATGCTTAGAGTGAAGAAGTGGACTGTGGATTTCCAATGCTTTTTGGTGATAAATCTGCAAGTAGAAAAAGGGCAAAAGCTATTATTAATAAACTAAAGCCAGCAGGGTAAGGAAACTGGTGCTTTCCCCAAGCAAGTTCCTCAGGCATGTCATGAATTAATTATCTAAGGTAGAACAAATCAGGTTTAATTATGAGTACTTTTCTGAGCAGGGGTGTCGCAAAACTTGAAAGCTATCTTTATGGAAGAATTTAAATACTATGTATATCAAGTTCCCAGCTGCTATTCAAAGTGTTAGTTTGTTGTTCTCTGAGTCAGCTCTTACTGTGTGGTTTGAAGATTAAATAGCATAGTTTTTCTGAGGTACATATAGAAAAAAATTTTTTTGGTACTTATTTTTTCACAGAGCTTCCTGTTGCAAAGCTAACATACATGGGTAATTTGGTTAGATGTCCTATTAACAGACAACCATATATATGTAATGATTAGCAGTGCAAATGTTTAGATTATTAGTGACACTTTATGTAAGAGCCCAAGAGGATTTCAGCAAAACATTAAAAGCATATGCATGCTCTACTTTTTCCTTACTGAGAGATTGCTGTTGCTCTAAACAGAAAATTTTAAGTCCCAAGCCTAAAAATAACCCCTTAACAGTGCTGAATACTGTGTATGTATGGATATGTATGTTTTTTTGGAAGATGAAGACCTAAACAGTATGTTTGAGTTTTTCACCTTTAAAATAAGAGAATATTATCCAGTTACTGCCATGAAGCACCGTTTGGGACTTTATTATCATTTATTGCTCTATATGGTTCTTCTTCATTTCCCAGCACCAATTGGCTTTTGTTTCTGCCTTCCTGTCCCTGTTTCTACATGTTTGTGCTAGTCTGCGCGCTGATCTTGCCAACCCTCCAGCTGGGACTTATCACATCTGCGAAAGTGCCTGCTGCTAAGTAGCTGTCTCTTCAGTCTGTTGGGGTGCTAGAGCCTTTTGTGCCCCCTTTCTCTCAATTTAACTTTATTTCAGGTCACCTGCAGTTCCTGTATGATTTTTCCTTTCTCATTCCAGGCAGCTGTTGTATTTTGCAGGTTAGTTTATTTATTTTTTATTATTGTTTTTATTTTTGCTCCTACAGAATACCTTCATATTCTACTTTACTAATGAACTATGGACATCCTTTTTATAAGTCTTTGAAGAAATAGCTATGCATGGTGGTTTCTCTATAAGGAATAGTAGAGGCTATAAATATGCAAATATAATTTTTTTGGCTTTGCAAAGTTTAATTGCTTTATATATTATGCGGATTCCTGAGCTGAAAAATCTGACGAGAGCAAGTAACACATTTGTATATTCATTATCTTAAAAATGCAGGCAGGTTGCTGAAAAGCGTGCCAGCTTTTTGAGTCTGCAGGTTCAGATCTTGTTGATGAACTTACAGAGTGTATAGTGTACTTGTGTGAGTGAGGTTCTTCAGTGAATGCAAATGTTGTGTTTGTAAAGTGTATGTTTCACAGAGCCTATGAAGAGCAGTCAGAGCAGCTGTTGCTGCTTCCTTCTACATGCAGAGATCACAGGAAGCAGAGATGCAAGGGACCTCAGAAGATGATCTAGTATATTGCCACCCTAAAGCAGGATCTGCTAGATCTGAACATTCCCAAGCATAGACTTTTGAGCTGGAGGGAGGAAATCAGGAAGTTCTCATGTTGTGTTTGACATTTGAAATTATTTTTCTTTTACTGGTTAAAGTATAAAGCAGAGGTATAATCCAGGATATTTCACTGTGACACCTGAAAGTTATTTTTATAGAAAAATCATGTGCTTACAGTATCTGTAAAAGTTCTGGGCTCTGGAATCGGTAGTCCCATGTTGCTAGGGATATAAAGTAGGCGCTGAAATGCCTCACAAGCTGGGGACTGTTTCAGTATAATACTTCAAGCGCCCCCTCTGCTCTGTTGTTTTTTCTAGTGACATTAGAAGGACTAACCTCTGAACACTGTTGGAAGTGCAGGCAGCTACTTTTTAGCTGTCTTGGAGAGAGAGATATATTTAGATATTAATAAGTAAAAATCTTCCAGTGTCCTAGTTTCAAGGATCACCATATTCAGAGAGATGGATTCTTTTGATCTGGCCATTTGCCTTGAAGTTTTTCTCCGCTGGAGGCAAATAAAAAAAAAAGAAAGCAGAAATATTGATTTGCAGAATTCAAAGTAGACAACACAAATGTAGAATTTCATGAAGAAAGGTGGAAAGAAAGGAAATTCAAGTAGTTCATATATTCTTTAGAATATTGCAAAATCTCTTTTACATTTTGATGTCCAATTCACAGGCTGTTTAAAGATTCAGCATCTGGTGGCTGAGGACACATTTCTGTATGGATCCAACCCACTTTGGTGTGAATTGATGTTTGCCTTCTTCCAGTTTTCTAGAATGTCCCCCAATCTCGATGTCTTCTCAAAGATTATGGAGAGCATCCTTGCCAGCTCTTACCCTTGGGTGGATAACATCAAGGCCCACTGATATGTAGGAGTCAAGCTCCTGTAATAGTTGACATACTAACTCTTTTTTTCTCTGACAGTGGGTCTGTGTCTTCATCAACCTGTATTTTTGTTCCCAAGGCCTGTGGCCCAACTGCTGGTAAAGACAGAGGTGAAGAAAGCATTGAGAACCTCTGCCTTTTCAGCATTGCTAGTAACTAATTCACCTCTCCTGTTCAAGAGTGGGAAAATATTTCAATTATTTACCCAATTTTAATTATGTACCTAATTTCAATTCAAGCTAAGCTTTTGCTTTTCTAACTGCATCTCTGCACACACGGGCAATGTTCTTGCAGTTCTCAGTGGTTCCACTTTTCCATCTCTGGTACTCTTCACTTTTGGTTTTGAGCAAACTTAACAAACAGTTAAGCCAATGGGGTATTTTTTCTTCTACCATTTAAAAATCAGGTGCTTTTTCACATTTTATATTTGTTGGAGGTGGTTATTAATACAAAGAGAAAACTTACGTTATCATGTTCTTCTAATCTGTCAAAAAATAACAAACTTTTTTATCCACTAGGTGTTAAGAGTGTACAAAGCTGCAGTGCAACAGACATTGGACATGCTCTTTCTCCCAGAAGGAAAAGAATTTCTTACAAGCACAGATGCAGTAAGCCGGGACTCAGCTGATCGTACTATTATTGCATGGGACTTCCAAAGTGCTGCAAAAATCTCCAATCAGATTTTCCATGTAAGATTAGCAACTAGTATTGTTTGGAATTCAGTATTTTGTGCTTGTCAGTGTTGTGAAAAAACCTTTTGATTTTCTGAAAGATTATGTGATATATAAAATGCTCTTACTGTAAGTTGAGAGCTCTCTTTAGTTCTGTATGTATATAAGTGTATATTAAAAACACTTATTCATAAAAAATCACCTTGAACGCTGTTAGGTCTCTTTGTGTTAAAAATATTTACATTTCCGTGCTCATTCACTGACAACTCAGTTATATTTAGGCAAGGACACTGCAGTATGCAGCTTGCCAGTGGTGCATGGCAGTAGTTGCTTTCTTTTCCCACACGTTTTCATCAGCTGCAGTGAGGGCTATTGACAAATTTAATTTAATATTTGCATAGTAATAGCAACCTGATACATGCATATAGATACCTAGTGTGGCATAATCACAGAGGCAAAATTTACCTTTAACAGTGCAGGTGCAGTATTGCTTTCAGTAATCTATCCAGGCAAGATAATGGACTAAGTTTTCTGAAAAGGCTGACAGCTTCAAAGGAGATTACTAAGGAAGTTAACAGATAATTCTAACTCCCTGGGTCTTTTTTTGAAAACCCGTGTCTAATATTCTATGTAGTATAGTATGATTGGATTATATATAGATGCTTTTGGCTGAAATTAACAGTTCTATGCTGACAAGGACATGTAGTTGATCTAGTGGGATTGTTTCATGTTTAATTTCCACAGTTATGTCTTCGTCCAATATTGGATCTATCAACATCTTGAACAGACAATAAGGGAAAAGCAAAAAAGCTGTGAACATATGAATTACAGATCAGTCAGGTTCATTATCAAGAAGTAAAACCAACCAAATAATTTTATTCTCTTTATCCCTCATCAAAGAAACTAACAACCCCCATACCCTACCTTCTCACTACTACAGCAGCTCTGAAATTGACTTTTTCTCCTCTTTTCTGCACTGTGAATGAACAAGGTGATTTTGGAAACTCATCTTCAGTTTTCTGAATTTCACCTTTGAACCCTTCAATGTGGAAGAGAACCCCTGAGCTCTTCAGACAGATTAGATCCCAAAAGGACTTGATCTATTGCTTGTCTGCTTTAACAAAGGAGTAGTTAAGAGCTCAAAAATAGCCCATTACTATAGTGTACACAGCATAACAGCACAGTGCTCCTGCAGATTACGTTGTGCTTTCTGATCCCTGTTAGACGCAGTTTCCCCCAGAAGCATGCAGTGCTGTGCCGTGAAGCGTACTCTCAACCAAGTACACTGCCTAATCCAGTTTTGGTTTCTGTTCCCAATGCCTTAAAGTATCCAGAGCATCCTTTCCAGTTCATCACTTCCAAACCACACAATAAAACCAGTCTGATGTTCTTCCTATTCTACCACATAGCCTGTGATGTCCAGTAGTCACTGTCAGCCTGGTGACATCACATGCAGATGCATCCTACAGCCAGCGATCTCTTAGTTTGTATTCATGGCATCAAAATTCAGCACTGCTCCTTTAAGTTAGGCTGAAACTAGCAGAGGTTTGGACCTGATGGAAGCTTTGCTGGAGCAGTTGATTTCTAATGCAGTCGCCATGCAGTCTTTCAGTCGTAGACAGGAACACTAGACTAAAGCCAAGTGTTATTATTATTTATTTTTTTTTCAGATATTTATGAATTTACAGCCAGCAATAGCCTACATGGCAAATCACTGTCATAAAGAGCTTGGCAAATCACTGTCATAAAGAACTTCTGACTTAGTAGGCTCTTGAGAACCATCAAGTTGGAGTTACCTTTCTGCAGCTGTTCTGCAGTATAATTATGGTTCAGAGGGAGATTTTGGTCAGCATCTATGAAATCAGGGTAGAGATTTCATTTAAGATTTGTCTTGGTGTAAGACTTTCAGTGGATTGTAACGAGTTAAGTGTCTTTTCTATAATGTATACTGTGGTTATGACTTACGTATACCTTACCTTTTATTGTCTTCGAAAATGTGAGAAGATAACCTGAATTATTTCACAAATCTTTTGTTTCATACAAAACTTTCTTTAAAATTATTTTCAGGAGCGTTACACTTGCCCAAGTCTGACTCTGCACCCAAAAGAGTCTGTGTTTGTTGCTCAGACGAATGGGAACTACATGGCTTTGTTTTCTGCACAGCGGCCTTACCGAATCAACAAGAAGAAAAGATATGAAGGACACAAGGTATCCTTCTTTACTGGGAACTTAGTATCCAAATCTAGAAAGAAGATAGCAGAGTACCTGCGCTTTTTAGTATGTTTGCTAATAGTGTTTGATTATAAATCAGTGATAGATATTAATTGGCTTCATTTGCTTTCCCATGTGCCAATCCATTTTGAATCATATGCACTCTGAAGAAAATAGTTACTAGAAGGTACTATGAATACTTAATAGCTTGTTTAAATAAGTTTGTGTTATAGCTGTATCTTATTAAACACCTGGAGAAGTCCTTAGTGTAAATTTATTTAAAGATACATTTTTTTTGTACTATATTCTTTCTCAGTATATCACAATGAACTTTTCTCATCAGCATCAGGAGTTACACTGTTACTGATTTTTCACAGGTGGAAGGTTTTGCTGTGGGCTGTGAATTTTCTCCAGATGGAACACTTTTGGTGACAGGAAGTTCCGATGGCAAAGTGTTTTTCTATAACTATCATACTGCTAGGATTATTCGCATTTTGTCTGCACATGAAGAAGCTTGTGTGAGTGCAATATTTCACCCAGTCTTGCCATCACTCCTTGCAACATGTGATTGGGCTGGAGAAGTCAAGATCTGGCAATAACAAGCAGAGTTACTTTTCAGGCTGTCTCCTGTTAGTCTGTCAAAGGCATAGGAAATAAACCATGGTATGCAATGTGAAATTTTGTTGTGATGTTGTAAGCAGAAGAGGCTGTTGTCTTTTCTTCTATGATCTCTAAGTGTATGCTTTCATAATGCAGTTAAGATGGTCTTGTCATTAGCTGCTTAGCAAGCGGTTTTACTCTCTTCTTCAGCCCTGGTGACAAATTTCTGCCTGTGACAGTTTTTTTATGTTTGGGTAGCTAAACTTAATAAAATGATTGCTCTTTTTATGGAGCTTTTCAATGCAGTTTTCTTAAACTAGGTTTTGTCATAGAATTATTTAGATTGGAAAAGACCTCTAAGATCATCAAGTCCAATCATTAACCCAGCACTGCCAAGTCCACCTTATGTCCTTAAGTGCCACACCTATACATCTTATAAATACCTCCAGGGATAGGGATTCAACAACTTCTCTGGGCATCCTGGTCCAATGCATGACAACCCTTTTGGTGAAGGAATTTTTCCTAATACCCAGTCTAAACCTCTCCTGGTGCAACTTGAGGCCATTTCCTCTCATCCTTACTAGAAGTTGGTGAGGACATATTATTTAACGGAGAATGACATTCTGATCAATTAATACCTATTTGATATTCCTGGGATTTCTTTTCACTGGTTTAAACTAATTTTCAGTAGGTTTGCTCCCTGACTTGGTCACTGAAGGTTGACAGGCACTCATGTAGTTTAAGGTAAAACAGCTTCTGTGCACAAGAAGGGGAAGTTCACAGGGCAGGTGGGAATGCTTCTTTTGGAAATGGGTGGGTGTTACCAGCTCAATTTATTGTAAAATGCCTTCTGCAAGTTCCAGGGAAAGTTGTGCCAGACAACTTGAAGCTAATTTTGAAGTCAGTAAATTTGTGTTCTTGAAATCCCAGTGTTTAAAGTTGAGTTTTAAACTTACATTTGCAACTGTACATAAACAAAGCAAAACTATATGTAAACACTTTTAGTGAAAAAATAAATGCTTTTTTTATACATGGTTTCTCTATTTCACTATTTTGCTCCTTTTGTTCTTGGTAAGTCAGTAATCAAGACTATTATGGAATTGGCAATTGGGGGGGAAACATCTAATATGGTACCCTGATTTATTGTGAACACACATGCATTCCTCCATACTTCTTGATGTCACTTAGACAAAGAAAATTGTCATAATGCTATTTAGTGCAGGGAATGTTCTTTTTCACATTCATACAGGAGCTGGGCTATTCTGCAGCAAGTAGAAAATTCATTAGGCCATGACTATGTGTTTACATATGTATAGATTGCTTGTAAATGTCTTTGAAATTTGCATACCCTTCACTTGTATTGATTGATGTGTGTATGCATATATATATCACTGAAAAAATTATGTCTGTGCATCACATAAACTATATACCCAACTTTGACTCCATATAGATATGTGTTACCTTGCAGTGAGTGCTATAAGTTTATTTTGGTTTTGGTCTGATTAGTCTTTAAAGGTATTTTAACATACACTGGATAATTGTGTTTAGTAAATTGTCTCTGTCGTGGAATCCAGTAGTCATATCTAATAGCAACTTTTGCTCTGTAGCATCTTTTTATTCTTCTGATCTTTTCTTATTGACACAAATAAAAGGGGGTTTTATCCATTTTCCACATACTCAGTTGAAACAGCTTTCTTGGAGAAAATTTTTCATGACACTTGCAAATGGCAGATTTTAATTAATTAGCAAGCAAAATGTGTTCCACAATAAGCCTGTACCAGGACTGGGGATCCACAATTATATTGTTTGGTATCTGGACCAAGATATTGTAGCTGCATGGTTTTAATCATAATATCAGCAGTTATGATGAGTTTTAACACCAGACATTAGATTTTAATGAACGATACAATATAGCGCAAATAACTTTTGTTTGTTACTTTCAGACTGTTCTTAATTTCTTGCTTCCTTGTTTTGCAATTATCTGTTCTACAGGGGCCTGAATTTTGCACTTCTCATGACTGTGCCTCTAGCATATAAGCCAGCTGAACCCTTTGAATGACAACTGGTTCAGTGATTTGATGAGTTACGCCTAATTCAAGCTGTGGGATCTTCATAGATGTCAGGAGTTCAGCTGAGAGTGAAGTAATAGTTGCCTATAACTGTGCAGGCTGAATGATGACACAACATTTTCTAAGAGGGCAGCTCTGTGTCCTTCCCTCCAGGTATTTTAGTTCAAAATGTGCTATTGCTCTTTAAAACTTCTGGCAACTGGTTTTGTCTGTATGGCAGTGTTGTAGTCCTGTTATCTCCACAGGACATTATCTGCCTGTTATTTTATTAAATAGTGTTGAGAAAGGCCTGTGAAATAAATGTGAGCTCATGATAGTAATGCTTTATTGGGTGAAGCCCCAGCATAGGTGAAGACTATTCTGTAACTGAATGAGCTCTTAGCACATTCAGCCCCATTTGAGAGCACCTATGGACAGAGTAAAAGATCTGAAAGAGCAGTCTTTGGGAATCATTGCACATATTGCGTAGAAAAGTGACTGTATTTTGTAATATTACCCGTGTTTTTACTTTTGTCTGAAGGCATGATTCTGATGTCCAACGTTTATTCTTCTTTAGACTGATTGTAGGTGGGTGAGGGAAAAGCTTAAATTTGTTCAAAGGTAGTAAAGAAAAATAAAAGAAGCTCGAAACTGTATAATCTTGAAGAATATTAAAATTGGAACTGCATTTGTGTCAGATCTCCAAGATGGCTGGAGTTTTAATTACTTACGAGATTCAGCCAAAGGTTTTGTAATGCAATGAAATAATGTTCACAGCATTATCTTGTTAAAATCTCTTTCTAATATAAAACTGATTGAGTCACAGACTGAAACTTAGTCACTGGAAATATTTTAGAATAGTGCTGTGAATTAAGTTTTCATTATGATTCAAAGACAAATTCTTCCTTGTAATCTTATGTAATGAACTGTAATCAAAAAAAATCCACATTGCTCCATGATTCCGTAATTACCAAATACTATTTGGGCTGCAAACAAGGATTATTATGGTCCGACGATGCTTTTAGAATGTGATGAATTGTTGGTTAATTAATTTTATTCATAAGGTTATAATCTAGAAATTTTTGAATCTTGCTTTAGGAGCAGTTCTTCTAGCTTTATAGAGAGCTCTCTAGGGCATTATATATTAGAGCAGAGATCGTTAGCATGTTGAAATGGTCTATGCTGCATAGATAAACAAGTCAGATTCATTTTAATCTATTTTGTACTGTATCAAAAAAGTAATAATTCCAATCTCTACCACTTTATTATTTGCTACTGAAGCGGTATTTATTTGGGGTGTCAAAGGATGCAAACAATTCAACAGTCTTTATCTCAAAAAACTGTTAATTAGCAGACAGTTATTAAAATCATTGTGTTCACTCAACTGAAAATACTGTTGGTGAGTCACTCTGTATTTCAGCTATAGGCCTAATCATGGAAATAAGGCATGGCATTACAATGGGATGACTCTTTCTGTAGGGGACAGGCAAATGTAAGGGTGAAGACTATGTCATCCTCACCATTTACTTTTCAGTTTTATTTTCCTTGTTTCATCACCTTGTCTTCTGCATGTAAAAATATAGTACTCTGTATGCTCATTCTACGTTCATCTTCAATAAATTTAATTTTGCTGTGCTCTGACTTGTGACTTTCAGGCTTTCATTCCAGCTGTCATTAGAAAGGTAGCCAGAAATGCCAGAGCACCTTGCACTCCATTCTTGTCTTTCTGTTTTACAGTTTTAATGAGGCTTATTACTTTTGGAGGTTCTCCCCTCTTTCTTAATCTCTCTTCTGTTTGCTTTTGTTTCTACCTTCCATTACAGGACCTTTACAGATCTTTGTATTATGACTGGACCTACAAGGTGTACCTACATTGATGTCTTAGTTTGTCAGGAGTACACTTTTGGGGAATAAATAATGACAAGAACAAAAAGTCTCCCAGTTATTGCCACTTTCATAATGCTTTCGTTCACATAGCACATAAACTACACTTCTTTCAAATGAACCTAAATGGGGACATGTGCTCCAAGACCGTATTTAACATGTCCCAGCAGGTGGGACTAGACTGGAGATAGTTCAGACTATCCTCTACACCTACCAAATGCAGGTAGGTTAGATGTTGCAGAAATGAGACAAACTTTACAAATTTACTCTTGTTTAGCCTTATTACTTGCTAACGTAAATGTAGCTTCAGGAGTTTCAAAAAGCCTTTGGCACTTTCCCTTTGATAAATCTCTGACCTGTCTCTTCATGACTCAGCACTCTGTGCAGGGTGTCATACATCTGTGTTTTCACACTTCAAAAAGTGGAAATATAGAAAATTAGTTTATGAAGGGAAAATAAAGCAATTTTAGAAGCACTTGATCTCCAGTGGCAGTATGAAAAACTGGCCCCTGCCCAGAGCTTGGTGAATTCTGCCACATGTGTGGAATGACTCCAAGCTGGGACAGAGCAGCCTAGTCTATAATAGGAATGATGGATCTTTAGATGGAACTAGGGCTCCCTTTGCTGGTTTCAGATGGAGATTTAAAGGAATTAAGCTTATACACCTCTCTTTCCCAGTCCCTGGACATCCTTCTATGCAAGCTTATTTAGAAGCCTACCATAAAGTACCTATAGACTGCACAGAAATGATAAAGCTTTATCCAGATATAATTCTCACTATATCTTCACCATTTTGGATTAGTGCCTCTTAAAATTAATCTAAAAACTCTTGCAGGGGCATTTTGGAGAAGGTTGGAATTCACCAAAGTTACAGTCCAGACAGCTTCAGCTGTTCTATTTGTCTCCAATTTCTATTAACAGGGCCATAAAACTCAGGTATCTTTCTTAGTTCTGAGTAAGATTTATACTGACAAATTGTTTGAAGTGTGTCCTCAGAAGAGCTATTTATGTACAACTTGTGCGTAAGCATACCGTCCCTGGTAGAGATGTGGTTAGCTTAAGAAAGCAATTTTCCTGTGTTCAGATTGTTACCGATTTCTTATAAGGTAGTAGCAAAGAAGTGCCTCAGAATATCACTAAATACATCATACATGTTATTTTTTGTGTTTTACTGCATAACCTGACTGCATAACCACCTCCTTTGTTGCATCCTCAATAAACAAAGTAACGAAATTCTAGAGCCCTTCTACCTCATAGTGAAATTATTTGAGTATTAGGTAAAGAACGTCATACCTTATAAAGCAAATGAGTTGCCTTGCTAAGGCAAGCTTTTCTTGTTTCTTATATGTCAAGATGAAAGATCCATTAGCCACAGCCAGTCCGGATGGTTAATTTCACATCTTTGCTATTTGTTTTATTAGATAAAATTACTTGAAATGCTGAAACCATTTCTGAAACCATTTCAAATCATGCACTGCTTTAGTACAAAAATAAAAATGCTTATTATGCCATTAACATGAAACATGCGATCTGTGAACTGTAGACATGACATGGACTAATTTTTATTTGTTGTAACCTCAAACAGATAATGTTTTGACCCACTGTGTGTCCTCTGAATCTGGGCAAGAGCAATGAAGTGAAATCTTAATCATATGTACTTTTCTCAAACACCAAACAAGACAGACTTAAAAAGCCAAAAATCCTGAGAGATTGTAATACTGCGGAGGGAAAACAAGGCACAGTACAAAGGAAATAACACCTCTGACAGTTCACTGGTACTGATCTCAAACTCTCTTCAGTTTGGGTTCTTTTCTAATTTTTAATGCCTCAGACACTAAATGGCTGTTGGTGAATACTCAGGTGAATTGCACCCTCATGTAAAAAGATACCTGAGTAATTGCATGCTCTATAGGATGTGTGGTATTGTCGTGGTTTAAGCCCAGCTGGCGACCCAGAAACCACGCAGCCGCTTGCTTACTCCCTCCCCCTTTTCCTCCCCCCTCTCCTGGAAGGATGGGGAGGAGAATTGAAAGAGTGTAACTCCCACGGGTTGAGATAAGAACAGTCCAGTAACTAAGGTATAACACAAACCGCTGCTGCTATCACCAATAATAATAATGGTAAGGGAAATAACAAGGGAAGAGAATACAACTGCTCACCACCCATCGACCGATACACAGCCCGACCCAAGCAGTGATCTAACCCTTCCGGGTAACTGCCCCCAGTTTACATCCAGGGCATGACGTACTGTGGTATGGAATACCTCTTTGGTCAGTTTGGGTCAGGTGTCCTGTCTCTGCTTCCTCCTGGCT
>WYDI02014973.1:0-16838 GCA_009867235.2 Psittacus erithacus
TAAGGAAGAAGTTCTTTACTGTAAGGGTGGTGAGGCACTGGAATGGGCTGCCCAGGAAAGTTGTGAATGCTCCATCCTGGGTGGTGTTCAAGTCCAGGTTGGAGAGGGCCTTGGGTGGCATGGTTTAGTGGGAGGTGTCCCTGCCCATGGCAAGGGGGTTGAAACTAGATGATCTTAAGGTCCTTTCCAACCTTAACTATTCTGTGATTCTCTGTGATTCTGTGATAAGATTCTGTACTGTGAAGTTAGAAACTGAACAACAAAACTCCATTTGCAATGGATTCGACAATTACTCTGTAGACCTGTGCTTTTTAACTAAAAATTCTTTCTCATGCTTTGTGACGCTTCATTCTGCCATTGGAAACAAGCTATTAGAGATGCAGGTGAAAGATAAAATTATTTTTGTATGGGCACCGTTAAGTAGCTGATTAGTTTGTAAGGCTGTAGCTGTTCTGCGTTGCTTTGTATGATAACTGGCTGCATAGCTCTGTGATACTGTGCTGGTCGGTGACAGCCTAGAACTTTTGCTGCGTGGCAACTTCTTTTGCTGGTTGCATGGTAAACATTTGTAGCATTTGAGTGCATCACTGCATTATCTGTTGAATTGATCTGTGCTTGGCCACCCCCGCTTTTCACAGAGGATGTCTGAATTATGCTGGGTGTGTTCATCTGATGTCATTCTAATGGAATACTTACTTGATTTGTGGTAGCATAAAGATGACATTACTCTTTAAATGCTACTTTCTTAGAAACGATATTGGTAAAATATTTTCTGTAGACTTTCACCATCTTGTTGCTAAATAAGAAATGATCTGAAGATTCATTTATCCTCCTCTGGCCTTTTTCCTGATGGGTCTCCACATGCATGCACACATCTTCGCTGCTCCTCTCTTTTTCCTCTCATGTATCTCTTCCTATCTGGTTATATTTTAAAAAAGCGTATACCATATTTACCTTTAAAATGAGTATGTACATTTGCAGTTCTGGTTTTATGATCCATTAGCAAACAAGAACTGCATGCATATGTCTGTACTGTTGTGTTAACTCTGGATCCCATTGTTGAATACAAGCATGCTGGTGGTGCTCACTGGTGTCTTTCTGGGGGAAGAAGTGATTAACATTTGAGCTCTGCCAACATAGATAGCGTGGATGCAACTGGTAAAGCCACTTCTAAACACAGTTTGAACTTGGTCCTCATACTTATATAAACACAATTAAGGAAAGCAAATTCTAGAGAATTCGTGTTACTTTATGTTGAAGATGATAGTGTTAATGTGCTAGAAGGACAATTGCAGGGAGTGCAGAATTAAGTTATGATTTGGACAGTGATGTTTAGCAGACTTTTGCAGGAAGCAGAGCAAAGTGAGAAAAGAAGGAGCCTGCTCAGAAGGAAGACATTGTGGTTCCTGCTTGAAATAAAAATTATTTGGATTGTAGATCATAAGTCTTCTATCAGAATTAAGATTCTTCCAGGCAAGATGATCTTTGGCTAGCTGAAGCTTTTCTGACTGGAATCAAGAAACTATTAAGTGTATTGTAAAGCATGTGACTCAAAGCATCCCTGAAATGACTGACAGTGATAATTAAGGTAATTAATCTCTGCTATAATATTAATATGTGTTACTACTTTTGGTTTTCTGAAGCATATACGATAATGTACTGTTGTTGGATAGGCAGTAATAAAAATGCCAAAGTACTTTTCTGCAAGATAATCTAACTGGTTAAAGTTGTGTCATTGCAATTATCTCCCTATGCTCTGGCTTTTTTTTTTTTTTGCCTTTTTTTTTTTTTTTAATATAATTTGCTGGTTTGTGGTTTGGGTTTGTTTTTTTTTTGTTTGTTCTTTTTTTCCTGGAAATCCTAAAATTAAAAGTCAGTGCATTGATTACCGTTGTGTAATACCCAGCACTTGCTTTAATTCTTCCAGTTCTCCAACTAGAATGAGAAATGTTGCAATGTATGAGTGGAAAGGATGGTAACGACTCATGGAAATAATCTCCACTACTGCTGTTGACTTCATGAGGCAAAGAAAATCCTATTATTCATTGCTGGAGAGCTTTCCAGAGGATGAGATGTCCATTCTATATGCCTAATGAGATATCCAGCATCTTCAGATTGTTCTTTGTAATTTAGGAAAAGTTACAGGCATGAATGACCAGACAGGCCAAGGCACTTTTATTGTCTTTTGTATACCATGGAAGACAAATCAAAGTAGTTAAAATTAGTGATTGTGCTGGCGGCATTTGCTTAGAAATTCCCTGTTAGAGTATCTCTGTTCTGCTATTAGTCCACAAGATTGACTTTACTAGAGTAACTCAATTTAGTAAATTAAGTAGGAGAACCACTAAGTCGTGGGGTGGCCAACTTCAGTTTGATAAGTCCTTCCATTTTGTTACGAGGAGCAGAATGTTACCAGGTAGCAGAGGTGAGGGGACTGGCGTGACATTTAAACAGGAGTTAAACCAAGAGGAAGCGAGGAGGACAGTACAAAGCTACATATAAGATATTCCAAGATATCTACATAGTAGGTATATATCTCTGTTTAAACAGTAAAAGTGATCCTGCTTACCTTCCAGAAACAATTACTTTAGCTTGCGCAGTGTTGTTCCTGGGTGTGATCCCTTGTGAGATGCTGTTTCAAAATATAAAAATGAAAACAAAGAAAAGAAGGGGGTAGAAGGGAGGAAGAAACACGACTATACTGTAAATTAGTACTGTGTTAGTATGATACCCTTCATTATCAGCATTTCTTCATTCATCTATCTTCATTTCTACAAAGTGACAGCTGAAATGTAGAAATAGAGTTGAAAAGAAAATATACTTCCTCATCAGAACACGTTGCTTCAATTAAAGGCTACGGTGATTGGCATAAGCTGGTCTTTTTGTGAGATTTTGTGGAATGGACTCAGCTAAGCTGCTTGTTAAAGGAATTAGACTGGTGCAAGATTCTGGCACTGGGGACAGAGTAACATTTACTTTCACAGCTCCCTGCAATTCTCTACAGCTTTAGTGGGATTTTTTTTGCAAAGATATGCAACCCACAAAATACCTTGTAGAAGTTTAATGTGTTTGCACTGCAGTGCCTTCAAAACATTTTAAGATACTTTCTTTTTCTTCCTATTCAGCTGATTTTAATAAAATGCTCACCTATCAGAGATACTATTTTAGCTCAACTAGTAGGGAATCAGGTTTTAAATTCTGGTGTCCTTTTTGATATGTAATCAACCAATCATTAAAGCTGATGGTCTGCCACTGATCTTTGGGTATGATATGAAGCATAACGCCCTAATTGTGAAACTGGACTGCTTCTGACGTATCTGTAGCACAGAAATCCTCATGGATCTAGTGTCCTTTATTTCAGTTTCATTCATCTAGTCCACATTCTAAATAGTGCATTTTCTTATGGCAGTATCAAGCAACATGATGATGTATTTTTTCCTTCAGTTTAAAACCTCTGTTTAATGATCTATTAATCAAATGTACAGTAGCTAAAGCTAGTTGGTGAAATAATTAAACTGCATGAAGTTGTTCATCTCAGTCAAGCATGCATTGTCAGATGATGTAAAAATGATTTATTAGACTGAATCACAGACAATAAAGCAATTTTTCTTAAAACAGAAGTTAAACTACTTTGTGAGTACTTACTTGAAAACTTCCAGATTCTTTTTCAGTTTCAAAGTATAGTATTGTACCATTACCTTACTTTTTATTTTTTCTATTCAAATAGCTGTCCTTTTGATAGGATGCTTTTCCATCTCTACCAAATAAAAGAAATAGTCCACAGATGTATTTTATTTCCATTACAACAACTGTTATTCTTTAGGTTGTGCGCACACAATTTTATAGATTTGTGGCAAATGTGCCTCTGCACCTGATTTGGCAGGCCTGAAAAGGAGGAGGGCTTACAAAAATAATTACAAACAAATGGCTGTGGCTTGCTGTTCTGATTTGAAAAAGATTACTCAAAAGAAACTGATCCAGGACCTACGCGGTGATTTTTTCTTAGCTCTGAAGTTAGCTGGGAAGTTTTACACCACCACAAAAGTACCTTCCAATTAAAAAGTACCTTCCAGCTAGTATATAAATGAAAATAGGGAAATCTGTAGTTTTCTACTTGCTGCCCATGCCCTTTCTAAACTGAACCACTTAGTTTCTGCATCCCTGATCATCAAGTACCAAATCACTGCTGGGCAGAAGTGGAAGATAGACAGGATATCAGAATAGTTGGTGACACTGTTCTGTGAAAAGGATCAGAGGTTGAAATCCAGTCAGTCTTACTCACCAGTCTGGAAGTGGTCTGATTATGTTAGGGAAACGAAATGGAAACCAGCTGCTAGTTCTCCTTATCTTCCCTATGAGGATGCTGATTTTTATGGCAGATGAATAGAATTTCTTTAAAAAAATAGTAGGATAGTGCAGGTTCTGGTACTAAGCATTGCCTGGAAGCAGATAGCAGAAATATTTCTCAGTTGAAGGTCTGGAGTAGTGAGCACTTGAAGTAAGCAATCCTTCTGCTTGCTTTCTTTGAAGTGAATAATTTTCCTTCTGCCTTGCGTGCTGAAGGCAGAGCTAAATGATAATGAAATGATTCTAATACTAGCTTGTTAATCAAAGAATAATGGTTGCTTGCTTACGTGTGGTAACTCAGGGTGGAGGAAGTACAGAACACAGTGGGCAGTTTTGAGGGTAAAATGTGTGCTATGCTTTGTCTCTAGTAAGGACAATCTCATGTCTCCTTGGCTACTTTACATAGCTTAGTTAGTGGCGCTTGTCTGTGGGCAAGTCTTCCATGGCAGTTACCTGTAGGATATAATTACCTGAGTCAGGAAGCATCAAACATCTACAGTTTAAACAATCTCAGGCTTTTTGATTATCCATGTCTTGTCTTTGTGGCTGGGGTGTTTCATGAAGAGAGCACCAGGCTCTGCTTCCCTCTCTAGCTTCTTCTGTCTGCTTTGGAATACTCAGAGACACAGACTTTCTTCATGCTTTCCTCCTTCTGATGTACATGTGGATTTAAGTGAATTAGTGAAGGCAAAATTTCACATACTGTTAATCTCAGTTGGAGAAGTCTCAAAGGCAGTGACAGAGTTCTCATTTTTTAATAGATGTTTGTGGTAGGAAGAGAAAGATTTCTTCTGGCTATAGATGTACTGATCTTTCTGAAATTAAATTAGTGAGTATTTGGTCATTGTATCATGAGCTGGACTAGTCCAAAGCCTGAGAACAGCCTTCCACTTCCCTTTAGTTATTCAAGTCTGACAAATCATGCCCTCCCTGGCGTGGCATAACTGGCGCTCCAGTGTATTTCTATAGCCAGCACTGCTTGACCTGATTCCTTTTGCTAACACTGACAGTTTGAACATTTCTGCTTGATTAAGTATTTAAGCTGACTCTGGGACATATGGTTGGAATTACTAGAGTGAGTTCTAAAATCTGTTAAGCAGTATCTGTATAGGCTTTGCATGTCAACATCTCCATTAACTTTTTCTGTTCACTGCACCTTGCTTATGAGTAAGCAAGCACTGTTTGAAAAAGAATTTACACCCTTTGTGACATTTTGCGAAGAAAATGTTGCAAAACATTCTGCACCAGGATTTCTGCTTATTCAGGCACAATTCTTCTTAGAGAGTTTTTAAGCTTTAATTAAATAAATGCTGAAGAGCAGTTACTAAATTCTAAAACAGGAAATAACAAATCTTTGGAAAAGAGGATTTTCCAAACTGGAAAACGTTTGACAATAACAGGCTGTGTGATTTTAAGAGTTTAAGAAATTTAAGCTGATATTTGTTGGAATATTTAGATACAGTGATGTAATTTAGTGAAGAGAGAACAGGATTTTTCAAGCTGGTTGCTCATATCACTGTATAGCTGCATGAGTCAGGTATAGATGATTTCTGCTTTGATCTTATACATGGTGGTGGTAGTATTTTTGAAAACAAACATTGCTTCAATCAGAGTAATACAGCACTGAGTAGTCTGAAATCTGCAAGTGGCTTTATGGCAACTAGTTCCATCCTTGGGGGCTGAGTGCTTTAGATAGGCAGGCAATGATGGGGTTTGCTTGGAACTAGGGTATCTTTGGGAAATAAGGGAATAGGAGATTCTGGCAGAAATGTGATCCTTTCACCTTCTTTCAGTAAGTAAAAATATTTAAACCTTGGTTTTGAATGAACAGGGAAAGAATGTATTTTTGCTTTACTTGCCAAGTTGGAAGCTGTCAGTACCATACTTAGTATTGCATCTGTCAATTCTTTTCATTAAAATGATTGTACTATTGTTTCTAAAATGTTAGTATAGACATCCCATTTGTAGGTGGCTGGGTCTGTCTATTGATGAACTTGTGAATGAAACAGATGAGATTGAATCTAGCCAGTACTGACAAATCCTGAATGGAAGAGGCAATAAAAGCATGGGTTCCTCTAGTCTGGGTTGAGTCCTTGTCAGTTTGTGGTGTTTTCTTTTTGTAGCTGTGTTCAGCAGGAATTAATATTCATCAGTACCTGTCACTGTATTCCCTGCTCCTGTTCGCTTTCCCTCTGCACATCTCTTGTGCGCTGAGTGTCTTAGAGCCTCTTTTCAGTGTTCGATTAATCTTTAGGGTCAGGGCTTCTCCTGATGTTTTGATCAGCACTTACATGTGTAGCAATTTATTTCAGCAGTGACAAATCATTTCTTTGGCAGGCAAGGGCAGAGTAAAAAAGCAAAAACCCTAAAAATCTGCTTCCAAAGCTGACTTCCCAATGATTTGTTCAAATCAAATCCTCTCCCTCCCCACCTTTCTTCACCTGTCCTTCCCAGACAAAACCCAAACAGACACCCTAACATCCCCCCCCCAGCCCCAGTATCCATAGTAGATGTATTTTTCAAAATGCATTGCAGGCTGTGAGGCAAAGCAAAGACAAAATTTAATGGTCCAGGGATGATTACTAAAATGACAGGTGGTGTATTTTCAGGGCCTTGGTTGCTCCATATTGAGTGTCTGGGCTTGAAAGGTTTTCTCATTAATTTTTATGTGTGTCCTGACAACAGTGAAACAACTCAAGCAGTAGATTTCTGAAAGAAAACCAGTAGTTAAAGTCACTGTTCATCAGTAGAATGGTTTAATACTGATCAGGCTGTTTTGTATCTAGGATGTGCTTTGTGTTATGTCAGAGTGATTATTTATTTCATGTTGACTGTCTGCTAAGTGTAATATGTGGTCTCTGTAAAATCCCTGTAGCGCTGGCAGTTTTCAAACATTTGGGTAAGAAATGCCTTATCTCTTTTTGCATCCTCACTGCTGATGCCTTTTTGTTGCTTGCGGTACCTCTTGTTCTGTGCTGTTTTCCACTCTTCAAAGAGCTATTGCATAGTGAGAGCTGATTTATTCTGTCGGAGGAAGCATAAGCTCTTTGCAGAATTTATTCAGTTGCACAGTTGTTCAAAATAACCACCACGTGAAGGTTTGTCTTTTATCTGATCAAATGAATTCTGATAATATGGCAAAATTTTCCATAATGAGTTGCTTTTATGATGCTTATTACTGTCCTTGGGGTGTGGGGCAGTGGTGTCACTTCACTTTCAAAAGCTTCTTGCACAAACTTTGTTACAGAGAAACTAATGTAATATATAAACACTGAGGGTTGTGCTGTGATAGTTGCTGAAGTTGATCAGTCACAGAGCATATCAGAAAGGAAGATCCAGAATCAGAATAACTTGGAGGTATTACCTCATAAGTAGCTCCTTTCCTCACCTGACTGTGAAAAAATATTTGAAGCATCTATTTTCTTACTATCATAAACATAAAAATCTTGGGGAAGATGGAGAGCTGGTTTATAATGCGCATGTTAATAACAAAATATGAACACATGCAGTAAGCCGCTTGATATCAAAACTCAATAATGCTGTCATATTGACGGAAAATCCGCCACTGGTAGAGATAAGGTTGAACAGTTGTATCATGTGATGTTTCTTAAAAGACATCTCAATTAAGACTTAGCAGATGTTAGGAATGGTTTTAAGGACTGGATTATCTTTTGAATATGTGCTCCTGACCACACTAATGTAACTGTTGAGTCACGGAAACGGGCCTTGTTGAAGACAGATTAATTGGGGAAAATTGCCTAACTCTTCCCTGAGAGCCCATTTCTCCAGTGAAATTTTTGTTGGGCTTGCAGCCCCACGTCTGGTTCTGAGAGAGGGTGACAAAAGCCCTCAGGAGAGCAGATGAAGCTGTGCTTTCACAGTCTGGCTTCATTCCAGGTTCAAGTCTAGATTCCAGGATTCCAATCTAGAGCTTTAGTGGGACTCGTGAAGATCAGTGTTTGTTCTTTGCCTGCTGAAAGAAGGAAGAGCTGAGAGTGTGGCCATAACCTATTTGAACTGATACACTCTGTTTAATTGAACCGGAGACCATGTATTTGCTAACTAATAATTTTGAGTCTTTCTAGAGGACACATTTAAGCACAATAAATTAGTGAAATCTGCTATGCACTGCCTAGACAGGTCCGCTTCATTTGGAGCCAGGTGTTTGAGAGCTGAGCTATGTCTTTCAGTAAGTTACCATCCCACTTATTGTGTACCCATGTTTCCTTTTATTTGTGGCATTATGCTCGAATTTGATAGAGAGAATATCTTAGTACAGCAAATTCTGAAAGATGAAAATAGTAAAATCCCCCTTTTTTTGGGGTGGGGTGGGGTGGAGAATGACGTCTCTAAACACCTGTGTATTGCCACGGTTCACTTAGCAAAATTAGACCAAAACATCCTGCCCCAGATTTTTAGGAAGAAAAATCTAAAGGTGAGAAAAATCTAAAGGGACAGTATTTAGGTGCTTGATACACTTTTGAGGATGAAGGAATGTCTAATCTTGACTTTAGCCTCTGAACTTAAGAAAACAAACAAGCAAAACCTGTTAACTGCAAATATTTATTAAACAGCTGTTAAAGTGCAATTTTTGTAATTGCAAGAGAAGCAGATACTTGGAAGTACCTGATAGCTGCTTGTTACTACTTCATGTCCATTCAACAAGAGTCAGGAGCATAACTTTTAAGGTTATCTGTAGTAGGGGTGTCAACAAGTAAATAACACCTCACGGAAAAATTGTGTTTGATTTCAGAGGATCAGAGTGTTTGATGCATACACACAGTATGCTGTATACATTTTAACCACTCCTGATGTCCTGTGTTGTTTTGTGGCCACTACTTCAGGAAAAAAGTGAAAGTAAATGGATGGAAATAAAGTAAAAAGCAGACAATTTCATATTTTTGAAGTAATATTTTATTTCTTTTTCTATATAGTTCTCACCTTCATGATTTGGGAGGTAACTAAGGTATTTGTAGTATCCCACTAGTTTGATCACAACTCCTGTTAGTGACATTTTGTAATGAGTACATCGCTTATAAATAACAGTTTGAAGGTATAAGATTATACAGAGATAATTGCACAGCTGAAATGCATTGGCACAAGACCAAAGGCTAAGCACTTTCCACCATCCCTTCTAAATTGAATAACTTCACTTTATGAGGTGTATCATCAGAGATTGTTTTCATTACTCCCAGAGGGCAAACTAAGGTTAATAAAAATCCAATTCCGTATTACCCATATGTACGAAGATTTGTATTTTTAGAATCTTTGTCAGTTACATTCCTCACTGTCTGTGTGTGAATATATTGGTCATAGTTTCTGCCTATGTGTTTCTACACTTTTAAACTGTTTTACCTCTCTGAGACAGACTTCTTTAAGTCTACCTTCTCACATGATTGTGAGACCCAGAAGGATTTTTCAAACTAAGCAAAACTAAACGTGCTCCTTTCACTAAACCGTAGTTTCTCACATCCTCTGAATCCCACCATCCTGGATTCCACTTGACCCACACAGCATCCATTTGACTCATCCATTTCAGTCCTCAAACCCAGTATTTTTATATTCTTTTCTTCATATTTTATGTTAAATAGCATATTTTACATACAAAGCAAAGTATTTTGTGGATTCTGAGGCAATCTGAGTTACCCTTTAGTAAAGGTGAAACTAAGGGGGAATGTTTTTCCATTTTCTCCCAGTGATAAATTAATGACTTATATAACATGAAATGTTGGAGTCACCTCTTTTAGTACTCTGCTTTTACAGCATTAGATTATAGTCTTTTTACAAGTGCCTTCTTTCCACTCCTTTTCCATGCCTTTTCACTCCTCTTCTCCCCACTTCTCAAAAAAGAGAACTTTTGCTGTCTTCATACAACCACTGTTTCTGCTTCTTAGCGTAAGAAGGAACATTCTGTATAAAGAACAATATAGGAAAGGGACTGGTGTACAGAAATATTTACCCAGGATAATCTTTCAGCCTCTATCAGTGTGTGGTTCAGGGACTTGCTTTTTCAGAGATACTGGCTTTATTACTTGGAGGATTTTTTCATCTATGAATTTATCAGTTTTAAAACATGTATGTACTGTTATAGAAACAAAGAATAACTTTTGGTAGAATTATCCTATTGCTAATGTTTTGGTATCTGCGTTTGTTTTTTTAAAGATTTTTTTCTAGCCCAAAAATTAAATTAAAGAATTAATAATAAGTTGCTTTTGTTGTTCATTACATTACATTAAAAAGTTTCACACCAGTTAGCTAATACCCTCAGTCTATTACACTCCCAATACTTAGAACAAGGCTTTAGGGAAACCAAAGAGTAGTCATAATTGGGAATGCTTGGAGGAAAAATTAATAATGTTACCATTTATAAATCTGTGCAGCCTGTTACGCAGTTGTTGCTTTTTTTTTCTGTGTTGGATGAAACAGTGTTTATACAATTTTTCTCTACAGGTTATTGACATGCCAGAACACAATCCTGGAGATATGGGTGGAACAATGAGACTGGGGAAGAGGAAAACTGTTTTCAAAACACAAAATTCCATTTTAAGTAAGTTACATTTCTGCTCTTATGACTTGCCTTTTGGATAGGAACTCTGTAACATAGCAAAGCAAAAATGCCAAAGTACATTTTGTTATAGTACTACCGCCTCAAGCAAGCATTTGTGTGACAGCTTTCCTGAGCTCATTCATTCTGATCCTGTTCCCGTATACGTTTACCCAGGATTGGAATGTAAAGAAAGAAGTGGGAGACATCTAGAAGTCTCAGTGAAAAGATCAGTTAGGGTGCAACACTTTAAATAAGCAGTGAGGAATTTGTTGAGATAGCTGAAAAGCAGATAGTTTAAGTCATTATTTTTGGGGGAAGAGCAGAACATTTTATTTTCTTTACGGGTTGATAGGATGTGTGAACTAGGACTGCTTGTTCTACCCCTGAAGCTTTTTGGTACCCCAGTCTCCTATGCATTATGCTCTTGACAGACCTAAATATTGCTTGTCATTCTCTAGAGTTGCCAGTATACCTCAGCTTTAAATGTCACCTGGCCTCACTGCTGTAGTCCTCACTTTATGAAAGACTCATAGAAAGCTCTGGTAATTTACTCAGGAAATCTTATTTCTGTTTTTGATGCTTTGCAACTTGAATGGAAATAGTTCGATTTGAAAAGGCAGTTCCTTAAAATTAATGCATATTTGCATTTTTGTAAAATTGCTGTACTATCACTGCACAATTTTTTGAGATCTTGGCAGTCTAGTTCCTGTACCAACCATTAAGTGTGATAGTAGTCCTAATGACTCTAAGGTAAATTGAGAGCAAAGTTCGAGCCATGACTCTAAGTGAGAGATATGATTAAATTCTGGTTTACTGCATGCTTCTAACTTACTCCTTGTTTCTCTGGAATGTAGAGTGTTCCAGATTAGGCTCAATGAACTGCAAGAGTCCTTTGGGTAATGAGATCAGGAAAAGAGAGAAAAAAAATATTCTCTGTCATTGGAGGTATTATGCCAGCTGCCATGCATAATCTATTAAAATGGAACAGATGCTACTAAGAGGTTTCCTTTGCTTGTGTACAACTGTTGTAAAACCCTGAAGGGATTTTATGTTGCTTGTTCATTCAAACTTACTTTATTTTAGGCTTTACAATTTCAATTAGTTTAAGTGTGGCCTTTAGACTCTAGTCTACCTAAGCTATTTCTGGTTAAGGAATGTTGAATGTGGATCCTGAATAAACTTGAGTAACAAGTTGAAAAGAAACTACTCATCACTCAGAAAAGCATAAACTTGGAGTGTCCTGTTATGTTCTAAATTTGACATTTTTAAATTACATTAAGGTGTTGTATTAAAGCAACACATTAGCATTAATTTCTCTTTTGTTGTGTATTCAGGGAAACTTTATGGTGATGAAATGTTTGTGGAGGAGCGGCACAGGCATCGATATGAGGTAAGCACTGCTAGTGTAGGTTGTACTCAGAAGTTAAAGCTCAAGCAAATTGTATTTCTCTTGGTAGGCATGATTCTCCTTAAAGCCAATGGAGAAACATAGTTCAAAATTTAGTAATAGATATTATAATTTAGATCAAAAGGAGCCTCTTCAATCTTCTGGCCCAGCTTCCTGCTTTGATCTGAGCCAGCTTCAAAATTAGATCAGGCTACTTAGGATTTTGTTCCATCTAGTTTGAATCTCTCTGCAGATGAAGATGTTGATCTTTTGACAATCTGTTCCAATGCTTAACCACTTCATTATGATCCCTTTTTCCCTTTATATCTAATAAGACATTTCCTTTGGCAGTTTGCCTTTTATTTCTCAGTCTTGTGCTGTGCATCTCTCAGAATAGCCTGGTTCAGTCTTCTTTATACCATTCTATTAAATAGTTGAAGTCAGCAACAAGAACCACTCTCTGCCTTCTCTTCTTCAGGCTGAACAAATCCAGCTCATCCAGTCTCTCCTCCTATGCTGCATGTGGTCCAGCCTCCTAATCATCCTGGTTGGGTCTTCTAAGGACTTGCAACATTTTGTCAGTCTTTCTTGTGCTGAGGGGCCTGAAACTAGGCACAATATTGCAGAGGTGTTCTTGCAAGTGATCAACAGAGAGGAATAATTAGTGTACTGTTTCTATGATAGAGAAGTTGCAGTGTCTTAGCAAAATGGTTTTGAAGAGTGATGTCTGAGATTACTTGATTTTCTGTGAAGTATTTGAAAGCTAAAGGCTTATAATCCTTAAATGCATTGATCGTTGGCTGATTTGGCTTATTTAACAACTTGGATTATGTCCAGGTAGTGCATATTCTTTCCTATGTGGGTAGACTTCAGGCGTCAAACGTAGGTGAACTTCAGACATCTACAACTTGGAGGCTAATACAGATCACTTGCTTCCTACTATCCAACTCTGTGTGCCTTTTGTATAGATCCACTCCTCTGAGAACATCTCTGTATATTCAAGGTACTGTCATTCAAGGAAATAGGTGAGAGCTGGACTCGAGTTATTTCTGAGATAGTTCGGAAGGGATCTGACTGCACCAGTATCTACAGAGGGGCCTGAGCTATGAGACATATGCATGCTAGAAACTGATTCAGGACATGTTTAGTTCCCTTAAAAAGCTCGGAGAAGAATGTGATCATGGTAAAGGTGCTCAGAGTTTGAATAGTAACCTCGTGGTTAGAACATCACCAAGGAAATGAAACAGCTCACTGCAGAACTCTTCAGTTTGAAGGAGGAGCTGAACCACAGCTTGTGTCATAAGCACTGAAATGCAGTGTTCAAAAAGAAGGTCAGCCTTTATGCCTACTCTAGTGGGCCATTTAAAAAATGAAAAATGCAAGCTGCTCAGAATCAAGAGGACAGCAAGCAGAAGAGACCTTGGCTTTAATCTTTTGAATATTATATAGTAAGTTTTAAAATGACTAATTCACCTCTTATTAAATAAGCATGCCCACTTTTACAAATTTATACCTGAGAGTTGTTAAAACAAGAAAGCAAAAGTTTCCAGCTCTTTTCTCAATCCTTTTTATTCCTGTATGCATACTGAAAACATTACAAATAACTTCTACTGTTTGTTAAATCCAGAAATAAATAGAATTACAATTATTATTACTTTGAATATTTCAGGTGAACCCAGAGTTGACTCATTGCTTTGAAGAGAAAGGTTTGAAATTTGTTGGCCATGATACGGAGGGGAACAGGATGGAAATTATTGAACTGGAGAGTGAGTGTCTTACTTGTCTGTAGTACTTTCTACATCTATTAAAACCATGTAAACTATCAGTTGTTCTGTTCTTAAATGCATATAGGAATAATATTTATCTGTCATAACAGCCAAGATCATGTTGGGAAGTACTGCTGACTCCACCTGTGTGTTGCAGTGGGTGAAGATTCAGAGGATGTTAAGGAGTGTCTTACTCTTGGCAAGGATTGTGCATGTATTTGATTATCAGGGAGAGACATGCTCCTTTTCCAAAAGGTCCTAATTCTAGCTCAGTAGGATTCGGCTGAGTAGAATTGTAGAGTGATGTAGGCCAGTGAGTCTAGCCCTCTGCTTCAACACAGGGCTACCTTCAAATAGGGGTCAGGATTTTGAGAGCTGTACCAGTCAAGTTTTGAGTATCTCCAAGTATGCTGTTTGTTGGATTTCAAACCACTCACCACTAGTCTTTGAACCCAATAGTCCAGCCATTTTTTAACACACTTTGTAGTCTACCGATAGTCCACAGCTCCCAAATTGGATGCTAGGAGACTATATCAAAATCCTTGCATTGTGAAGTTAGGATAAAGGAAGGCTACTGCTGTCCCTTAATCCAAAGACTGATTGTTCCCAAAGTTGTTGTGCACGGTTGTCTTCCTGTCCTTCCTGTGTCTGGAAATGCATTGGAGGAGGATTTGTTTCATAATCTTGCCATAAACAGAGGTTAGGTTGACTGTCCTGTAGTTCCTTCCATCTTTCTTTTTGTCTTAAAGAAGAGCGTGGTGACTGCCTTTTTCCAGTCATCAGAGACCTTTCATGGTCACCTTGGCACTTCAAAGATAAAAACCATCTTCACAATGACATTGGCCTGCTCCCTAAACACCCTCTAATATTCTCACTTAGATCCCAATAACTAATATATGTTCAGTTTACTTCAGTATATGAAATACTTATACATGCAGTACAGCCGAAGTATAAACCATTGCTGGAATAAATTACTTAGAGAGGATGTGAAATCTCCATCCTTGCTGGTAGTAACCTTCAAAACTTTACTAGAAAAAGCCATCAGCAACCTGATGTAACTTTGAACTTGACCCTGCTTTGAGCAAAAGGTGAGGCTAGAGACCTCTCAAGGTGCCTTCCGATTTGTGTCTCTCTCAGTTACCCTCTGTTTAGAATTATAGAAAAAAAGTATGAAAATCAAATAAAAAGCAAGTTCCTTTCTTTCACAGAAATGATTCAGATGAGGGTTTGATACTGTGGAAATCTCATAGATTTGGGCTGCTTTACCAAGGAAGAGCTGATGTCTTTTCTAAAAGGTTCTGAAATAAAAAGGAAATACATTGCATGTGTTTATTGTATGCAACACATGGTAGCTCTTAGAAACAGTCCCTTTAATTTTGCTTGATTCTTTGGTCAAGTCCTTGTTCTTAAGTCACTGTTGGCTAAATGACTATCAGCCACCTGAAGATGAAGGTACAAGTTTTTTTTGTTTTCTTGTATGTCCTCTAATTGCTGTTGGTTAAGATAAATTCCATGCACGGAAGCATGAATTTATCATAAGAATACATTATCATCCTGTGGAGTGCTATTTGTGACATGATGCTCCTGAAGATTCATATTATGTACTCCATGGTATGTTGAAGAACAGCACTGTAATTTTGAACCAGGGTTTGAATACAGACACCTACAAATGATGTCAAACAACTGCCCCACAGGGAGTAATCTGAGAGCAAAGGATACATGCGATTTCATAAAATACTAATTGTCATGATGGGTTTTGCTTACTATGTTCCTGATATATTACCTTTATTATGCATGCTGGTGTTGGGGAGCTTTTTTGCTTGCCGTGTCTGAAAGAATTTCCATAGAAAGCATCGTGAAATAAATCAGGCAGAGTTTTTAAATTGCATGTTACTGTGAAAAGAATAAAAGCAGCAGTAAAACCTGGAATTATTTCACAAAGGGCTGCAAGGAGGCTCTGATTACTAAAAACCTAATGATCATGTGGAGGAGGGTGGGTTGGAGCAGAAACACAGAAGTAACAGTATACCAGATAGCTTAGGCAAAGCTTTTAAGCAAAATATTCTCACAGGAAATATTTGATGCTTTGCCATTGTCTTGTTTTATACCTTTAAAGAACTGAATTACATGGTAGAGACTACATAGAGAGTTAACAGTAGTTAAGCGATAAATTTAGGATCCAGGTTCTCTGTAAGGCATAGTAGCAGAGAGGAGAGCAGTATACTAGATCATATTATCTTCACAGAAGAAAAGCAAAGCTTTCTTCTTATCACTTACTATGTACCGCACAGAAATTCCTTGAATGGGACTATTTTGGAAATTGTTGAACCAGAGGAGGTCTGTAGTTAATTTCATTTAATGTCCTGGCACTAGAAGTGATTAATGTTATTTCCTTTAAAACAATATTCGTAGGAGGAGCAGGTACACATCGTAGAAGACAGCGAAAACATTTTTCCTTCCTTCCCTTTCGAAGAAGACAAAAGGAAAGCAGAAACAGTAGTGAAAAGAATTTATTTGATTGGGAAACAGAGCGCTGAAGGTTTAAGAAAGATGAAGCAGCATGGCTTAGAATCATAGAATAGAATCACAGAATAGTTAAGGCTGGAAAGGACCTTAAGATCATCTAGTTCAAACCCCCCTGCCATGGGCAGGGACACCTCCCACTAAACCATGCCACCCAAGGCTCTGTCCAACCTGGACTTGAACACTGCCATGGATGGAGCATTCACAACTTTCCTGGGCAGCCCATTCCAGTGCCTCACCACCCTTACAGTAAAGAACTTCTTCCTTA
>WYDI02014976.1:0-15647 GCA_009867235.2 Psittacus erithacus
TATTATTATTGGTGGTAGCAGCAGTGATTTGTGTTATACTTTAGTTACTGGACTATTCTTATCTCAACCCGTGGGAGCTGCATTCTTTCGATTCTCCTCCCCATCCCTCCGGGATTGGGGGGGGGGGGGGGGGGGGGGAAGGACAGGTTGTGGGGGAAAACAAGCAGACTACATGCTTTTCTAATTTACGACTAAGCTGAAACCAAGACAATATATAATTTTGATTTTTCTGCAAGGAATTTATCCTCTTTTTGTCTTGTGCGACCATAATGTCTTGTACCACATGAAGAATGTCTTGACATAAAATACATTGGTAAAGTATTTCTGTGTGATGGAGAGGAATAGTTTACATTTGAAAGAAATTCCAGACCAAATAGAAAGAGATGAATGTAGAGATCATTAGAACTATTTATTTATAGTTAATTAAAACTAGTTAACTGAATAAACAAAACCTTGTCCCATCTAGAAAGATGGAGATGTTTCTCCAGGAAGCTTTTTATTTCTCTAAAAGGATTCAATTCAATCCCTTTTGGTAAGGAAAGGTGAAAAAAATTTGGTTTGCCTACGGCATAACTCCTTTGTTTGAACATGTTGTTGGCGCAGACATGAAGATCTGTAGGCAAGGCTGGTGGTCTTTAACTAAAGCAGAAGAGAGTACAGCCTGATACTGTGCCTACATCAGAACTAAGAGCTCCTGTTTCTCAGACTGCCATCGATGCTTCTTGCTTTTTTTTGTTTTGTTTTGTTTTGTTTTGTTTTACTTACCAATAGTTGAGAGTTAACCTGGAAAACCATTAAAACTTCTTTTGAGATCAATGATAATATTGTACCCACCATGCACCCTTTCAAAAATAGAATCAAACACCTTAAACATCTGAACATCATAAGAAATATTTCATATATTACCAGCTTCCCAGCAAAGATGGTTAAAATCCAGAAGAAACTCTTCTGAGATACTTATTTGTCCCTTATGGGTCTTGAACTGGAAGTTGCAGAGTGTGAATGGCTTTTATGTGAATATGCTTCACTACATTTACATTGTGTTTAACATTTTGAGGCTGGTTTCTTCTGTGAATTCTTAGTCTATGGCTGGGGGCTGAAATGAGATTAAGCTCATTCCCAACATAAAATATATGAACAAAGGAAAAACACAGGCTTCTTTTTCTGAGTAGCTGAAATATGGCTTTTTCCTTAATTGCAGTCTTTATTCATATTAATAAAAACCTACCAAGGAAAGCAGGCTTACCAGTTTCAATAGGAGAAAGAAAAAACCCAACAAAACAACCCAACAAATACTCAGTGACTACTGCAAATAAGTATTCATCCACAGAAGCAAGATTTGAACAGTCTAGTCCAGCTAATAGTAAACTATTATAGGCATTTATTGACCATCTTTTGTATGATTCTTGGCCAGTAAGCCTTGAGAATAGAATAGGCTGCTTTTCTTACCAGGGCAAAGAAGAGAAGCCAGTTCTGATCATTCTTATTTGCATGCAATTTACCCATCATTCCACCTGCTAGCTTTTGATTTTTTGGTTTATTTGTGCCAGTGAGTGGTTTGGCACCTTACTGCTCCCAGGAACAAGGAAGGTATAAAGTTGGTTTGGAAGCTACCTTTTCATCTCAGCTGTGACAAGTGTAAACTCAGCATAATTGAACGCTCTGAGTTGGCCCCACAAAAATACTTTGGCACTTAAAGTAGCATAGAAGTCCAAGTTGCAGTTCAGTTTCTTGCTGCTTAACCTTGCAGCTCCCTCCATTTTTGGGGAATAAAAGCTTCCTGACGCTTGTCTAGATACTTAAATGTCTCCTTGTGGGCACTCCAAGAATTGCCCACATGCAAACTGTGCTTCTCGTTAGGTGCCTTGTTCATACTTGAGGCCTAAAGAGTTACAAATTTGACTTTTCATTGACTGTTTCATTGTGGGATCTGCTTAGGAAAATGTGCTGTGAGCACAGTGATTAGTCCATTAAGAGATAATGTGAGTGGATAGCAACTGCCTTAGCTCCTGGTCACTCTCTTCGCCTTCCTCCCTGGAATGCTGTCTTCGCCTACATGTGCAGAGTGGAATAACTGAATGGAAAGGACAAAAGGAACAAAGTTATTGTTTCTACAGCGAGACACTGGAGTATTTGTCAAAGGACTCAGAAGTACAGGTTAAATTCTCAGAGAATGGAAAAAACATTTCATCCCATATACCAACTAAACACTGTTGAATAAAAAAGGAACACCATCAAGAGCTGCTGGCATATTTTACAAGACACATGTGTGTGCCTTAGTGACAATTTTCATAACTGTGAATTGAAAGTGGAAGGAGTTGCCTTCTTTCAGCCAAAGGTTGCTGCCTAATTCACTATGAGTGGTTCTTAAAGCTCTGTTTGAGAATGTGCCATTCAGCCGTCTGACTTCCATGAAACTGTTTTGAGCAGCTAACTCTGCCCCTAGAGGCAGATTAGGGACTCAATTTAGGGCTTCCAGGCACTTACCTTTGTATGGCCAAGTAGCAAGGTTAGTTATATTATCTCAAGAGAGAGACATGTTTTGCCTCAGGTGCTCTAAATAAAAACAAGTTTTTAAGTTGTATGCATTAGTAATGTTGTAACAGTTCAAGTGTAAAAGTTTATACTGGAGAATCAGACTCCTTTAGTCCTCTAAGACATTTAGTTGCCAATTTTAATTTTCATAAAAATACAGTTTCATAAACCTTCTTCTATCTTCAAGAGAATGCCCTATATATAAATAAGAATTTGCTTTCATTATCACCAGTACTTTTTTTTTAGAGTGTCACTGGCATTTTGCTCATGGTTGCTGTGGCAAATGGGCTAATATGTATGATCATTTGGATAACTCCAGTACTAAAGGAAGAAGAATGATCAAGAAATATTTCAAAAGCTAATGTGTTGCTCACCCAGATGACAACCTTAAAAATCCATGAACAGTACATTAAAAACAACACAGGGACCAATTTTAATACAAGATCACATCTTGTCCTGGTTACACATTCTCCTATTCCTGCTGCTTCTGAGGATTTTCAGCTGAGGCTTTGCATAACTTTGATCCTAAGTAAATGGCACTAAATCCATTCACTTAGTTTTAGAAATAATTCTCCTTGACAGATTCAGTCTGCTGAAGACTGGGCACTGGTTGTAGGTTTTAAGTGGAATGGAAAATATACTTTCATTGAGGACAAAACTGCATGTACAGAAGGAGGTTATTTCTTTGCCAAAAAAAAAAAAAAAAAATCCTGCTATGTACATCATGGGAAAACTAACTTGTTCAATGGTAAATCTGGAAATGGTCATTAGTACAGCATTGCCTGTTTTGCTCAATTTACACTGCTTGCCCAATTTTACACCTCTCTGATTTTCCTCTCTGCTTCATCAGCTGGAGGCGAGGGAAGGAGACTATGAGTCTACACTATTCCGTGCATGAAGTTAAGGTGTTTATGGTAGGAGGTTCATGTTCTTAGGCTTCCTTTATCCTCAACCTAAAAAAGATTATCAGTTAGATGATACAGGGTGGGAGCCTAAGGCACTCAGATGTGTCTTCTGGAAGAGTTTGTTCCCCATCAGCTATAAGCAAAGCTAAAATTGCTGTGCTTCTGAAGCCAGATGACTAAAACAGACTCAGAACACTTTCAGTGTTTTTGCTGCTTTGAATCCAGAAGCAAATTTATATGCCTCGTAGGTTATCCCAAAGCTTATTTGCCTTTTTTTTTTTTTTTTTTTTGGTTTGTTTTGTCTTGTTTTGCTTTGTTCCAAAATCAGGACTGACCATATTTTGAATTAAAGTTTAATTCAGAAATAATTTAGTATAAAATATTTTTTCTTTTGTCTGCATATCCTACAGACTTACAGTATAGGCAATTATTCCTTATGTTTGCTTTTGTTTTGTCAAAACAAAGAACTGCAATGGTCAGGGGATGGGAAAAAAAAAGAAACCGAAATACAGTATTAAAAAAAATAATACTTAACACAAAAGTTATTGGACAAGTTATTAACTCCAGTTCACTGCTACTGCTACACTTTTTACATAAAAATATTAGATCAAGAAAAGAATCAATCCTTTATAATTTTTTATTACTATTTTTGTTTCTTCTCTCCTTTTCCTTGAGAGCTATACACTTCTAGTAGAGTTTCTTAGAGATTCTCAAAAGCGATTGAGAACCCTGTTTTCAAGGTCCGCTACAAGTCAGGTGGCTGGTTTTTCTCTTGCAGATGATCTATCTGAATAATAATGTTGGGTTTTTTTTTTAAGGAAGATACATCTTGCGTCCAATCTCCATGTCAGTTTGGAAGTTGAAAAGAGGCTTTGAGCAATTTGACTGCAAAGGTATGCGGTTCCATGTAAGCATGACAAAACCGAGCAGTAGCTGAGCAGTGATTTGTATTGATCGCTTTCAAATGGTAGATGTAAGTGCACCTGAATCTTTTTGTGAATCTAGCTCTTTCAGTTGGTTTTGTAAATCTAGCTCTCCATTAGCTATTTCAACTTGAAAAACTCAAGCACAGAAGTATCAAAGAACCAACGATGTATCTAAGGGTAACAGAGAATGTATTATATATAAAAAAAGCGCTATATAGAATTTGAATTACTTGGTTAAATAAAAAAAAAAAGAGAAAAGAGTACTTACTTTACAGTACCTTGGCAATAAAAGAGTTAGCACTTTTAGTTTAATCTCAATATGCCTTTGTACATTGAGTGGACAATAAACAAAAAATAATGCCTGGAGTCACACATAAACTGAAAAAGATAAAAGGAAATATTCACCTGTTTCTGGGGTGAGATAAAGGGCCAATGAGGGAAAAAAAAATTTACCATTATGTAGTCAACTATTTTACCATACGCAAACATACCAGAAGGAGAACTGACGCTGTCTGGGCATTTCTTAACTTCTAAATGGCAGCTTTCCAATCTAAAGCACAGTGAAATATAAGTAAACATACTAGTTATCAGGAATCTGCTCCTCTGTGTATATACCAGCATCATTTTGAAGTTTATGTCACTAATTTGTTTTCTTGATTGTTTAAGATCAAACACTGAGATTTTAAAAGATATTTACATTATAGCTGTACTTGTGTATATTAGAGGATGGATCTCAGGTTGAAGGGAGAATTGAAAATTACTTTCATATGCAGTGATGAGGTGTGGCATAACAGTATTTCTCCCCTGAAAAGATGTAGCTGGTGAAGAGATGCATAAGCATATGCCAGTTGCATCCATTCCAGAGAAGAAGGAATGACCATGAGAAAGGTGTACAGATGGCCAAGGCATTTCAGCTCAGCTAAGGCTATCATTTACATTGAACTGTGATCTGGGAGACCTGTATCAATACTGACATGACATATGGATGCTGAAAAGTCTGAACAGCTCACTAGGGAAGAATGACAAATCACCTTTGATGACCTTGTTGCTACTTGGACTGCAGCTCTGCTTCAGAGGCAAAAATGTGTTTCTCTAAGCTGTACGTATCCTTGGCCACAGGAAAACTCACTAAGGGCTGCCTGGCTGACAAATTGATTTATTCCCCAGCATCCTTTCCAGGTTCCTAGTGATTACCATGATTTTAATGCAAAATCATAAGACTTGGCTTTCTGTTTTACATTTTTTTGAAAAAGATATTTTTGATATAGTAGAAATGTTTGGCTTCATTTTTAGTATGGAGCTTTGTGTTCCACTTCAGTGTACTTTTATTGCTTCTGTTCCTAATTATAATTTCATGTCTAAGGGCACAGAAATAATTTTCTTAGCACCAGGCTCACCTAGCATTGAACATTACAGTGTTTGAAAAAGGAATTCTACGTGCATGTCACTATACAAAGCTTCACTTTAGACACCTGGCAGTATCATGTCTTTTACACTCTAATTCATGTGCATTATGCACCTATACACTAAGCACTTATTATTTTCATTTGATAGTTTTGGAAGCTGAGGCCGCAGCAATATATTGTCAGAACTTCTCTAGAAAGCTGGGATTAAAACTAGTTCTGAATTCATCTATGGGTCACTGCGCAGTCTGTGCCTGCCCTGAATCAGCTGAAGCTCCCAGCTGCTTTGAAGTGCATGATCTCTGCAGGTTTTGAAGAAAAGGTTTTCAGGGAAAAAAAAGGTGCATGTGTGACTAAGGATTGAAGGCCAAGGAACGGAACAAAGAAAAAGCAAGCTTTTCTTCCAGTTAAGCCCAGAAGCAAGATAGAATATTGAACTGTTATTCCCTGAAAAAGTGAATATTGAACTCATATTATCTTGGGTCCTAGATGTGTTTGCCTATAAGACGCTTCCTCTAACTACTAGAGAAGGAGAGAAAGTGCCAGAAGACTGCACAGCCTTTGTTTGTCCCTACTTCATTTGCTTATGAGCTTGTACTCATTCCACGTAGGGATTAACACAGGCCATTCTCAAAAAAAACAACCAATCAGACGAAAAATTTTGGCATCCTTCACAGGTCGTTTCCATTCCCCAGCTAAGAGGAGCCTCAGAGAAGTGAAGAATTATGTGCCACTTTCTCCAACCAAAGAACAACTCAATTTAGCTTTTGTTGCATACACTTTCTCTCATATCCTTGTTTTCCACAGAAGTTACTCATTTAAGAACTGACAAAATATCTCTTCATTGCTGCCTGACTATGCAAGATCACAGCCTGAGGACCATGACAGCAAAAAAAGGTATAAGCAGCATTTAATAGATTCCAGTGGGTTTGGATAAAGACCAGAGAGAGATGGTATTTTTAATGTAGTTACCTTGAGCTAGACATTCTGTCTATCCTTCACAGTATGCTGTGACTTGGTTATGAATAAAGCTATGTAAGTCACCAAAAGTAATTTACTTCCTAAGTAAAAAATTTACTTCCTAAGTAGAAGATTACCCTCTGAAGCCAACGTAACTTAGGAAGCACAGACTTCTACCTTCTTCACAAGGTAGAAGTCTGTGCTCTTGGGGCTGGAGGTCATAGATTCTATTTACAGTGTTGAATGCATCAGGTTGCCTGACAATCTTGCTGTTCAGAGACGGACATGGATCATTACAGTGGTAAGGATGGAATAGTCTTGTTTCACAATTTGTTACTTCAGGGTAACACATCAGATCCAAATGGAAAGGAAAATTAACACTCAGACTTCAGTTTGAATTTCTCAGGCAGAAGGCAATGTGCAGTCTGGCATGAATTCCATACATTTTCAAAAAGTTATAAAAATCCTCTTCACCTGTTACTGATTCTGCTGCTCAGCATTTCTATCACATAAAGCTTACTGTATAATTTCACTGATCTGACACATCTTCCTTTGGGATTGGGCATAATGCTTTTTTGGTTTTTTTTTTTTTTTAATAATGATGCAAATAGAAGCAGATTTTTAAAATTACTGCCATTATAATGGAAAAATTACACACCATATGGTTCCAACTGTATGCAAAATATGGCATGTGCAAATGTGCAAATTTACAATGTGCTTCTTTGATTTTCTCCATCAATTAATCAATGAAAATTAAACAATTTTGGAAATTAGTTTAATTTTTGAACTTGAGGTTTAAATTTTATTATTTTAAAACCTGAAAGCTCCAGAGAACCACGTAGTTTGAAAGTTGCTGTCAGAGGCTGACACAAGCACTTTCTGGGTTGACATCCAACTTGTGGCAGCACAGATACAGTTAAACACTTTCTTATTGGTCCATCTATCTGTTACATTTGTTTAATAACTTTATCTGTCTGACTCATCACAGTACAGCATCTGAGTGCCTCCAATTTAATGCCAAAATCTAAATAAAGATTTTTTTTTTTTATTGTCATGTCTAGGGAAAGGGTCCCAAGAAAGACTTTAAGTGGTGCTATGATGTGAATGAAGAAAGTTATTTACAAAGCCTGAAATGCAGAACTTAATTTTGCAATTTCTTCTGAAGTATCTATTTTTTGTAAGAGTTGGTCTCATTATCTAGGTCCATCTCCTCTGAATGTTTGCCTCATGCATTAGTCATCCCTTCATTTTTCAGGAGGAAAATAGTTGTCATGAGATGGCTTGATCCATGGACACAGATCAGATGCAGATCTTTAAAAAAGAGACATTACTGCTAAAAAGAGCTCCAGCTTTGATCTAAACTTGTCTTGGTCAAATTATTTTTTGCCTCAGGAAAAGTGGCAAACTTCTGAATGTAAGATGCAAAAAGAAGTTGTAAGTCTTTCAGTATGGGTCCTCGATGTTCTACATTGACATTTATTACCAAAAAAAGTAGAAGCCAGCAGAAACACAGGTAGTCTTCTTTGCTGTCACAATTTTCATGACTGCATGAGCAGGTGAAACTCTTGGAAACATTGTGTTTCTTGCCCTGGTCTCAGGGCCGACCAAGGTGAAGGAAGAAATGCAGTTTTCCCACAAAAGATTCTCAGTACTGTGTTTGTCTCTGGAGTTATTTGCATATTCTCTGCTCTTCATAATATGTATATTAAAAGATATGAGCTCATGCCCTAGAATGTTGATGTGTAAGTATACATATTGTTTTAATTTTGGGAGTGCTGTTTGGGGTGTAGGTAACCTTATGGTATATATTGCTTGACAGCTAATCTTAACAGACTTCTTGTGTGTATTGTCTAAATTACTTTACCAAAGGTCTTCAAGAAAATATAATATGGGCAAAGTAAAGATTTGTTATCCAGGAAGTGTGGTTCATTAGCCAGTAATCTAATGTCTATTATTTCACACATAGCAGATGATGATTTTTCATGGCAAGCAAATAGCTAACCAAATCATCTGCTATGCAGTAGGTTGAAATCTGTCATCTCCTAAAAATAGTGGAAGTGTTTTGACTGAGACCAACTGGTATGAAAGGCCATCATGGGAAGGTCTTTCATCAACAGTTCTGAAAATAAAAATGTTGTCAGGAGGTTGTGTAAGGAAATGGAAGTATTGATCCTGGTAGCTGATAGAAAACATGTAATGCAGCATCTACTTGCAGTGAATCAAATAAGACTGGAGTCAATAGAACTGGTCATATATCAATCATGCATACAGAAAGTGTGCTACCTCTTCAAAACACACAAAAGACATTTTAAACAGACTAAAAATAAGCATAAGTTTTGCTGAAGACTAACTCATTGTCTGCAACCCTGGGGAAGAATAATGACATAAAAACTCCAGAAAACACAAAAATGAAGTATTATGAGGGAATGTCATGAAAGCAGTGCTATATCCAGTACATTGCAGCCATGTTACTAAGAATTTAAAAATTTGTATGGCTTTACTTAAGCATGTTGAACAGTACTTTCATGCCATAATATCAATTTGTCAATGGCATATAATAAAGTATAAAAAAATCAACTTCAGTCATGCTACTGGTGTCTTATTAGCAAGTATGTCAATGAAATGAAAAAGAAAATTGCTTGAGTTCTACACTTAACAGTGTGTCATTGAACTTACAAATGGAAGAATTAAGTGAAGTGATGTATTCAAATATCTCTTAAAGTCACTGCAAATGTACAGGTTTGGGAAACATTTGAAAAAGTAATGAAGGAGCACAAATTTGGAACATTTTAAAGTAAAATCACAAAGATACATGGTGTTCCCTGTAATTCATAACTACATTGTAACAGGCATCATCCTTTTAGATGATCCCTTAATCCTTTAATGAAAAAATAAAATCAGATAAGCATGAAAAAAAAAAATCATCATTCTGCTTACCAATATTTATTGTATTAAACAACTTGAGATATGTTCTTTAAATGCTTAACTAATCTACATTTGTAATTCATTTACATACTAGTAAATGGCACACTGGAACAACATCTTAGCTTGACCACCTCTAGGAACATTTCTGGTACTTTGAGTATAAAAGTATGTTTCCTCTTGATAATGAGGATACCTTCAAACACACTCATGCACCTCTCATTTCCTTAGAGAATTAGTAAATGCATTTACATAAGGTCTAGTAGATCTATACCAGATAAATAGAAATAAATCTAATAATGCTATTTAAAATTATCTGTAAGATTTTATTTTTCAATGATGATTGCCTAAAAACCCTTTCTAGTATTCAAGCTGTTGCTAAGATGATTTTCTAGCCCATTGACCAATACTGCCTCATTAGTCATATGCCCATTTACTGTATCTTGATTTGAAATAACAATGTTTTAAACTTATAATATTTTAATGGCATTGTCCTGATTTTCACTCTATTGGAAATTATATATTAAAAATAATGAGGGATTGTGCAATCATTTCCTCTGGTAGTTGAGCTAAAACAACAGTAAATTTTGTTTCCTTGAATTACCTGATATTAAAAACAATTTCTAGTCTTCAGGAACAAACAAAAAAAAAAATCTAGTTGAAAAAAGATAATGTATCCAAAGAATTTGAAACTGTACCTCTAATTATCCAAAACTCCAAATTCCCTTTTTCATAAATTGCTGATAACTGTTTCTTTTAACAGTTTCTTTCCATTAACCCATAACGGTCCATATACTAACTTTAAATACAAACACAGAAGTAGACTTGATTCTGAAAAGCGTATGTTTTCATACTTCTCTGTGGCCACAGCAACTGAACTATTATTTTAATGTGCCATGCATATTTTTTCCCCAACAATCCACAGCCCTCATACATGGACTCTATAATGAAGTGAAGAAACATGACATACAAAGTAAGGGGAAAATCTTGGTTTTTGAGATTTTAGAGGTATGAGGAAGTAGATCTGTTTGGAGGTACAAGGAAGTAGAACTAGGGAGCACAGCATTTATAGGAGTCCTGGTATTACAAAATGGAATTCACTTTATAAAATAGTGTGAAGTAAAGTGTCACTAGACAGCTGCTTTCAGCAGCATGGAGTTTGACCTACAAACTGTGGGATTGATTCCATACGTAGACATTCATGCCAACTCATGCTCTTGTACGCAGCACTGAAATGGCACCACTAAAGACAAGAACAACTGTATACACATGATTCCCTATGACATTCCTTTCAGGCTGTATGAAATACTAGTGATTGCCTAAACTGTGAGTAGAGCTCTAATGTGTACGTGTGTACAAAGAATCAGTGTCTTAGGCGTCTCTCTATGATGGATGGTATTACTACTTCATCTGCTCAGTTTGCTGCATGTAACGTTCTGTTAGAAAGATGTCTTTGGGCAGTAGGTATGAAAGCTGCCAGTTTGCCTTGGACAAGAGTGAAGTGAAACCCTGAACTGGGAGGAAACTCCTACGATAGGAAAGGGAGGTACTGCATGCCCAGCTACTAGGCATGGGGAGCTGGGATAAGGCAGTGTCTGAACTTTGGGATGAAGCATGTAGAGGGTGAGAAGAAGGCAAGCTGGCAGCATGAGGAGAGACGGAAGCCTCCTAACAACACATAGACAGACTTCTGAAAGGGCAGAAAAAAAAGATGTCTTTTTCTAAACTCCTTGAGGATGCTGAGTGTGGTTTGCTTGAAATTTTTGAAACCACAGAAAGGTGCTATATTATGTAATGAAAGAAAATGACTGGCTTTGTAAGGACTGAGGAGAACATTTGTTGACAAAACCTTTTGTATTAATCCATCCACTGAGCAAATCTGAGCCCTCACTATTTTAAAATTTATAGAGTTTATACTCTAATAATCAATAACATAAGGTAGTCAAAGGTCTTCAGCTATTTCTAAAGCACCAAACTGTGGCTAATGCAAGGTCCCATAACAGATACAAAGATTTATCTTTCTTTAGCTTGTTTTGCGAAAGAAAGTTTATTCTGGTGCTTTCTAATACCTAAACAAGGGCAAAGAGGAAAATTGCAAGGGAAGCTAATTACTATCTCTTCATCTTCTGTGTTACTTTAGACTGTTACTGTCCTCTGACTCTGTGCAGCAACTACAAAATATTTTTCTTGTGCTTGTTCTTTTGACAAATATACATGTTCTTGCTGTGCAGGTCTACTGCCTCTGTTAGCAACAGCAGCAGCAGCTAGTGGTCAGCAGTGGTCAGTTTAAAAGTCAAAAGCTAGGGTAAGTTGTCTGTGGCTGTCTGCCAGATCCCCACTCAGTTGCTTTCTCACTTCTCCTCTTCAAGAGGTCAGGAAAAAAGAAGATGTAAAAGCTCGTGGGTATAAAGAGCCTTTTTATAAGATAAAGAGAAGAAGGGCACTTACCAATTACTGTCATGGGCAAAGCAGACTCTAACTAAGGAAAATTAAAAGTTGGAAAATTAAGTTTGTAAGAAACAAAGCCAAATTAAACTAACACCTCCTCCTCCCCATTTTTTTTTCCTCTGGTCTTCTCTTTACTCCTTCACTTCCATCTACTCTACCTCCACCTAACTCTGACAGCCACAAGAAGGAGGGATGAGGAATGAGTGTTGCACTCATAACAGTTCCTCTCTGTCTCTCTTTCCTTCTCACACCTTTCCCCTGCTCCAGTGTGGATCTTCAACAGGCCGCAGTTCCTGCTAGGGGCCTACTACTGCATGGGCTCTCCATGAGCTGCAGGGGAATCTCCTTCTTCTCTGACCTTGGTGTTCAGAGAGGTGCTTCTCAAATTCCTCACTTCCTGGAAGAGTTTTGCCCCTTCTAAAGTTTTTTAATAGAGACAACATCGACTTGGCTGATGTCCTGTCTGGGCTCAGCTGTGTCCTGTGGTAGGTCTGTTGGACCCAGCTGAAACCAGCTGTATCCAGCATGGGACAGCCCTTGGTCTTCTCACAGATGCCACCCCTTTAGCACCCCATTACCAAAATTTCAATCTTGTGAGAGGAAGACCACAAAAATTTTAAGGCTTTTTCAGGCTGCCTCCTTTCTAACTAAGGCAGACAGTATGCATCTAATTCTAAAAGACCGATTTACTCTCAAGCAACATCTAGTTCCTGTGAGTGTTTAAAGTAAAATATTTTATTCATTTTGGAGAAAGAAGTTTCTTTGGATGCAGCTGAAGGTGGCCAGAACACACTGGCCTGATGGTAGAGAAATTAGGGACCTAAGTTCTAGCATACTGTGAAGCTGCACACAGATAATCTACAATAGGTCTTTTCTCTGCTTCTTTCTTGGACTACAGAATAATTTTCGTATAACTTGATCTTGAGCTCCACTAGGATTAGTTTAAAATTAGAGGTATTACTTTTGTAGAAAGCATTTTAGGTGTAGATTTCTCTCAGAAACTGATACATTTCTATTGTAAATCATCTTCAGACCAAAAGTAAAACCGCAGAAAATGTATATGATGATTTCCTAGTGTGCTTTCTTCTCTTCAGCTTCGTGGGTTTTATCTGTTTAGAAACCTCCTGTGGATATCTCTCACAAGTATTTTACTAACCTTCTTCTGAAATCAGTTATGTTTTTTATCTTTAACATCCTTTGGTGAAAACTTCCATTTATTTTCTCTTTATTGTTCAAAGAATTACTTCCTTTTGCTTGTTTTGAAATTAATGCATAAAATTATCCAACTCCCTTAAAAAAATAAAATTTATGCCTTATTAGAAGACTGTGCCAGAACATCTTTTGAAAGATGATTTAAAAATCTTCCAATTGACATTCTAAATGTATCAATGGCAAATTCATTCCTATTTGTTTTGTGTTACTTATCTGATAGTTAACCTGTTGATTCTTTCAGAAAGACTCACTGTGTCCTTTCTCATACATGGTTTTGCTAGACAAGCCAAACTTTCTAGCGTCTCACAAGTCACATTTTATTTAACTATCTACCCTGCAGCTTTTCTAATCTTAATTAATGTTTATTGGGGATTAAAACAGAGATGGAGAAGCAAGTTAAATCCATGGTTTTGCCTCCTACCTCATCTTTTTTTAGATGTTATTCTTTTATATTTAACTGTGATGCTAGCATGCTCTGTGTAGCTGGTGAGGGCATCACTCTCTTATCAGAAACTTATCCTTTACAGATGTTGGAGACATTAAACACTGGATTATCATTTATCCAGAGATCTGTAAACAGTCCTGATCTTACAGTAAATGAAAGCAAGAGTATATGCATAATACATAAGATATAACCCTTAGTTGTAGTTAGAGACAGACCTCAGCCATACCTACTGCATCTTGGTAATCTTGGGAAAAGCTTCAAGTCCAGTGCCAGTCCTGAATTTTATGTCTCAATCCTTACCAAGGTGCAAGAAGAAAGTGTCACATAAGGCTCAGAGAACAACCTGGCATCTGAAGTCTGCCAGAAGTTCCCTGAAGTCTGCATCTATCAGTGTTATTGGCACCCACAGGTGTCTATACGACTTTGTCTGTTTCTCCATTTCTTCTTTTAACTGCTGGTTTCCCCCCTGGGGCAATCACCACATTGACGTCAGAACATTGCCCAGCACCTCATTTATGTCTGAAAAGAGAGGGGAGCAGTGTTGAGAAGAGAGCTCAATGGAAAAAGTAATATTCAGTGTGTGTTAAAAACATTGAAAGAGGAGGATTAAGTGGAAGAGAAGGGAAATTTTAAGTCAGTGTATTTATGTTATTCTAAATACCAAAACCCCCTAGTTATTTTGGCTATAAATAATGCATTAGTATCCGAGAATATAGTTAGGCTTTTTTTTTTTTTTATAGCTGAATACATGCCTATACATGGAATAACTTGAAGACATTTCTCACTATCTTTTTCCTCCATTTGAGAATTTTCTTACTGCCATTAATCAAGGTTCATGATAAATCTATGACATCTTCTGCTTTCATTTCATGTGCTTTTCTTAGAGTATTCACACAGCTCTTTACAGCAGATAGTAGATATTTATAGAACTCTATCTTGTTAGTCATAACATCATGTACTTATCTGAAACTGCTGTGAGCTCCAGATGGAGCTAGACAGTATCTTGTCCAATAAACTCTGGTGTTAACACACAAATTAAGCAGTCTATGCTCATGTGCCTTCTTGAGTCAGATAATGACAGCACAGAGTTGTGCTGTGTGCGTATATTTGAATTCAATGCTTACTGTCAAACAGTTGGGTTTTTTTTAATAACGATTTGACTATTACAGTGGACAAGAATGACTTTTAAGAGATTTTTTTTATTATCTCTGTGACCTAAAGCAATATAGGCAAAACACCATATCACACAGCATAAAAACTGCAGTCTCTTTTACACCTCACCTATCCCTTTTCCCTGTTACTGAACTTTGCTATCAATTTGCATGCCCATTTCCTGTTCTATAATTTTATCCATTCTCATTCAACTCTCTTCCTTCGCAGTCCTGCAGTCTAGTGGATATCTTAGAATCCTGGAACATAGAACTTCTTGTTCTTAAATTGGTGGATTAGGGCCAAGTAACCCCAAAGGAAAGTGTATTATTTATTGCTATTTGAAGATTGTTCGGTTTAAAAGCTGGTCTTTTAGTCTGGAGAGACTGGTTTCATATTTTCTGAAGGCTTGTGGTTGGCAATATTGCATGGAGCTTCTCCAGCCTTGGGCATCTGTAGAGACACTGATGACAAAAGCAGTATTTGTATTTCTCTGATCTTGGACACTGCTTGCAAATGTAGCTGGCTGATATTTTCATGGAAAAACTGAGTTTGGTTAAGATTTTCATTTTTTTCACCAAAGAAGTAAATCTTTATCCATACTTATTTCTGTATTCTGCTTTTGCAACTTAAGGACAAAGAAGAGGAATATCCTGACTTTTCTGCTCTTCAGTTAAAACCAAAGCAAACTGCCTGGGTTTCATTTTGTTGGTTAAATGATGGAATAATTAGGGTTATTTAT